>JAANSK020017356.1:0-18248 GCA_011763485.2 Isoetes engelmannii
GGGTCTGGACAGTTGTCTGTTTTGTGAAGAGGATCTGACGATTTTTCTGACAAAAAACCGTCATTCTCTTGTAGTGAAGCGGGCTAAAACCCTGCTATAAGCATACATCCGGACGCATGCTTTTGATACCCACCAGCATACTTTTGCCCATATACCTAAAATGATGGTCAGGATCATGTCATTGCAATGGATGAAATCATGCCAAGTGTCGCACATGCGCGTAGGTTCTAGAATGTTCAGGAACGTCCTAGAAACCTTTATGCCTATGAAGAAGATGCAAAGCAATGTCATTAAGGATTATAGGGTCAAAGCACGGAGGTGGGGAACACTTTGTGTGTCCGCGGCACTTGGTGCGTAGTGTGTGCTTGCTGAGACATTTTCTTTATTTTGAGAAATATTTTTTTCCCTTTTTTTTTAGTAGGCTTGTCTAAAGGGAGGTGCAACATTTCTTGCAGTTCTAGCCTATCCACGTTACCTGCCATGTAGAGCAAATTGAACCTAATCCATTGGATCTACAAATTTCTCCATCAACGGTGTGAGAAATTCGGAAGTAGCTCAAAATTCCTTCTTCCTCTTTCACGCACTTCTTTCAGCTCCGTTCTGTGGCCGAGGCAACTGGTTCCTGTGGTTGTTCTAGGGCTAAAGGTGCAGAATGAGTATATTCAATCTCTTTACACTACATGAAGATGCATGATCATGGCAAGAAAGAATGCGTTGCATTTATACTCCACAGACTGCTCTTCTATCTCGTGCTAAAGAGACCAGTTTTTGCATTCAAGTCCTGAAAAGCCACATTTTTTATTGCCCTAAAATGTTACAAGTTTGAATTTGCACGAAAGAGCCTCTGTTTGAGATGTTTGAGGAGAACCCCCCATTTAGCTAGGGAGTTTGGAAAGAAAGCAAGAAGAACCAGGTAGTGCAACCTGGAGTTGCTTGCAAAACTGAGAGTATATCTCTTGGGCCTTACTCAAAACAAGTATATAGTGTCTTTTGGCTAAATACCATGCATGTAAACAGTATCTTGCTGTAAATTTGGAAAGAAAGGATTATCTCAAATAGCCAAGTTCCTATCAACATATCTTCAAACAAAATGTTCAGAGCTTTGGATATGATTAGCAAATGATTAGCACATTTCTATTCCCGAACAATTGTGCAAGAATTGGAGCTGTGAGAATCTCAAATGTGTTAGGCCTTGATATCTTAAATGCATTGGTCCACATTGTGCTTGCTTCTTGACATACCAAATCTGTCTTGCTAAAAGGAGCATTTCGTCCATCATATCAATTTGAGAGGACCTTGCTAATGATTATACCAATGTGCCCACAAGCATGCTAAAGATAGTCCTTTTAGTATTTTGACCATTTGCTCCCTGTCATTTTTAAGGAAGGGGATGATAGCAACTATAGCTCCACTACATTTTATGATGTCCTCTACTTGCTTGCAGGTAATTCTTTCTCACCTAGAAAATATGGTTTACTAAAAAGAAATTCTTTAAAATAGAACTGCCAAAACATAAGAGGCATTATCAAGATGCATGAAAGTTCTCACTGGTGTTCTCCCAGCTTAGATTTGTACGCCGAGCAGGTAAGAATATAAACACATGCATATAGAGTACAAGTTAGAAGCTAGAACCAAGTTTGGCAAGACTTGCATGAGCTATTGTTGTGACATTAACTAGGTTGTTCGTTGTTGCAAGCTCTTGAGTCTATTTAATTATGGACCAAAACTTATGGAGATCAAAAGGAGTTGGGTGTGAATTAGTTGTAGTTCACTCCTTAACAAGCACTTTATTGGCCTTTGCACTTGCCTAGCAAGCCCAGTAGGGCAGAGCTTCAATCCGTCTTCAAAAATAGAGGAAAAATAGAGGAAAATAGAGCAGAGCTTTGCATTGATGCTATGAAGATTTTGTGCGATCCTACCTTTCAGCCACCCCAAATCCATCATTCTGATGCGAGTAAGGGAATTTGCTTCCCTCTATCATACGAGGGTGCAGGACAAAATCCCAGCAGATGGGTATGGAGTAAAACCTCAAAAGGAGCACAAATCATAGGATGTCTACCAGAATAAGATCAGGGCATGTAACATTGTAGTTTCCTGGTTCCAAATGGATTTAAGACCATAGTCTGAAGTTGGAGAAATAACTATATTCTCAGATGATGTTCTAGACTATCAACTTCAGTTTGTGAGTACAAGGAAGGACAGAAACACAGTATCTCTAGTTTGCAAGGCATGGTTTCAAAGTGAATCTTCCATAGCGAGTGAAAACCCTAAATGAAGATCATTCGACTGCTTCTAGTGCCAGAAGAAACATCCAGCGACCAAAAGACCATTTGTCTATACAGTAAGCTTGCTAAGAATCTAACGCAATCAACGCCAGGAGATAGTCTGGCACAAGAAAGAGAAGAAAAAAAACATTCCCTCAAGCTTTATCTACCCGCCCTTTGTAACTCATTCAATAGTTATTATTTATGTATTGCTAAGTAAGCCATCATTATGGTGTAAATTTCATTATCATCTATAGATCATTTCACGTGTCTTCAGCCTTGTAGGTTGTAAGTATTTTTTAAGCAACAACGAATGCAATAGAAGTTAAGAGCTTTAATTTCAATCATTCCTCTCGTGGATGGATCTATTCATATAAAGTGTTTAATCATTCCTTTTGGTGGATGGAGAACCTAAACCAAATTGTCTATCCATGAAGTGTTTTTAAACTTCATGGTCTATGTGACTATTAACCATTATTATATTGATTGGCGCATATTCTACATAGCGTCCCTTAGGACACCTTGAACAGAGGCTTTTTTTGGGTTGCCCGTAGAGGGGCAACCCTTTTGCTGGAGGGGGAATTGGCTTATAGAAGGCCCCAATTTAGTTTGATGATAATATTCTATGGAATATTCTTAGGCTATAGTGATTGTACTGCTGAGATTGTTTGGGATTTTCTTGGATGAATCAACACTAAAACGACATAGATTTCGGTGGCAGGCATCTGAACATAGATCCCTGCTGCATTTTTGGGCGTCTGCACGGGCAGCGGGCAGGCTTCTATTGAGACCTGTAGCTATTCCGGTAAGCCTGTCCCTGCAACTGGGTCCGCTCGAGATGCCGATTTAAAGGTAGTTTTTGGCATGATATGACCTTGACCTTGATGATCCAAGTATGATTTTGGCTTTGGTTGTCTGTTATTAGCTTTGTTTTCGTTTTTTTTTTGTGGGTTGTTGCTTCCCGGATTGTGGGTTTGTTTGCATGCAATTTGTCCCAGCTTAAAATAATGTAGAGATGATTCTGTATATAAATAAATTATATTCCTCGTACCATTTTACAAACCAAGGAGATTTAGGATGTGCAATACGTGCTAAAGAACAAGTACTAATGTTGGACCAGATGATCATGCTGCATATGTACTTCTGTCAAACACCTATGTTGCAGTTGGTATATTGGATGATCTAGAGAAGCGACAAAGACTGATGGATGAATATATCCTCAAAGATGATGACATTTTTGTGAATGAGGAAAACATGCAACCATTTCTTGTTGAACATGTATCAAATTCACAATTAGGATGGTTATATGTCAAGATGGAAGAATTGAATAGTTAGAGAAAGCAGGATACATGAATATACTGCAACCTATTGAGAAAGACTTGACATCTGATGCACAAATGGCGCTAGCAATCTTTATCTATTAGCGGGTCTCTCACAAGCTATGCTATGGACGTAGTCTCAAGATGTGGTCTTATTATATACAATAAGCTATACTCTATAAGCTAAAGTTATCAAGACATGTTTTTGTCTTCTTCAAAAAATAACGCTAATGTGTTCTCCTGTGCCCAAAAGTACAAAATGAGAAGCAAAGCAATTCAACTCAAGCTGCAACCCTCTTTCTGGCGGGGTTGCCTACGTTGAGTATCCCATGTTGTATTCCTGCTACAAAAGGTTGCCGTATTGAAACACAAAACCGCTTTGGATGGTGCCTCGCAAAAACCAAGGTAATCTGGAATGTGCAATATACATTGGAGAACAAGTACTGATGCTGGACCCAGATGATCATGGTGCAACATGCTTTTGCCAGACATTTAAGCTGCAAAGAAGTTACAAAAACTGATGGCTGGACATACATTTAAATAATATGATGGATGACATAATAATTAAGAATGTTAACAAGATGCATCTATTTTTTCCTGAAGGCATATCAGATTCAGCAATTGCCAAGACAAAGGAGTTTAATAACTACGAGGAAGTAGTGGGAGTCGTGAATAATACAGCTTTGTTGAGAAAGACTTGACATCAATAGTTGATGCACCTTTGGCACTGCCAATTATTTTATTGGTGGGTCTCATTAGCAAGTTATAGTGTGAACATAAAACAGTCTCAAAAAACATAAAACCATCTCAGAAACATGGACATTCTCAGCAGGCTACAGTCTCAAAAAACATAAAACCATCTCAAAAACATGGACATTCTCAGCAGGCTACTTTTATAAACTATATTCTACTTGTTCTGCATAAATAACGTGATGTACTCTCTTTTTCTCGAAGTACAAAATACTAATAAGAAAATTGAACTCAAGACACAAGATTCCCTAAGAAGGTAGGTTGCTTGTTCTTTCTTATATTTCCTACTTATTCACAATTACAATTTGCAACATAAGTTGGAAGGGCATCATGGAAGTTCGAAGTCCTAGGCTTGTTGCACTTTGCCTTTGAGTTTGAGGGGATTGTGACTGCAATGTAATGGCTGCAATGTAAATTGGGTAATATCTATGGAGGATATCAAACAGCACTATGGAGGATATCTATGGATGTCTATTCTGCTAGAGACCTGTGAAACTTGTTTAGCATCACAACCTTCGATGAGACATGCAAAGTCTGCAGTTTATCTTTTATGTATTCTGCTTGATTGAGGATTGACTAATAGAATCTACATGAGGATTGTGACAAGTTTGGTTCTATGGCTGTGATTTAAGATGGGTAATACAGCACCCTAATATAGCATGCTTTCGCACTTCATGTTGAGGCATGCAATCATAGTTAAAAGACATGGAGTTTTACTCTTCTTTTCTATGTTCTCGTGACTTCACTATATCATGTACAATACAAGCGACTTGATGGAGAGAGAATAGTTTTAGGACGAGAATTTACCACCTTCAATTACTAATGAAGTGTTGCGCATCAATGGGTCCTTCAACGGGCAACCCATTGATGTGTTAGCATCTTGTTATCACCTGACCATGGAATTATTTCCCATTAATTTTTCAAACATTTATTCATCCCATCTTATGCCCTGCTTGTGATAGACGTATTACATTTGTGGCCTGGTTTGCACAATATAGAGCTCGCCATTCTTGATAACACCCTCGATATCTTGGGCAGTCCCATATAGTTTTTCAACTTCTGCACCAGCCTTGGCAATCTGAGAAAGGACTGTTTGCTGGAAACTTTTATCTGTAGTTAATTTATCTGTGGAGTAATCCACATTTCTCTTCTCCTCGACATCCATAGGAACGCTACAGATTTTTAACACACATCAGAAATGAAAGCCAACTCGACACTCATAGGAACACTACAGATTTTTAACACACATCAGAAATGAAAGCCAAAGCATAAGCTTAGTTTAAAATGCACACATTTTACCTGTCATATAATCCTGCACCAGCATAGCCCTCCAGATCTTCACCATTGGAATCAGACCTGAATATTATTGATGGATTTATGAATAATCCTATCCTCTTGCTTGGGTAACCCAAAACCTGCTTCACATTTATATAAGTACAAGTTCGATTTCTTTAGGTATATGCCTAAAGTAGAAAGCATCCTCACAAACCTTTGGCTTCTCTAGATCCGACTTATGCGCAGCAAAACTTAGAGCTCTACCAGAGTAGGCACCTACCAAGGTTTCTCCTAAGCCCTTGACAATCTGCAAAATATAATGATTACTGCTGGCTGAAAGAGCGTGTCATGTGCTATACACATCAGCAAGTCATTTACCTCTGCATATATTTCTGATGTATTCCCATTTGATGGGTTGGTTGTATGGATGACAAAAGCATAATCTGCGCATACGATTTCTTGAACCAACACTGCCATGCGTAGCAGATCGTGATCAATTCTTGCTTTTCGAGTACTGAAATATGCCCTTTCATTCCATTTTGATGCCCATACCTAAAATAAACACTATTTAGTCTGAAGTCTAGCTTATAGCAAATGTCGTTCCTTTATTGCATAGACATGTACAAATACAATAGAGAGAAAAGAAATGCACTGTTGAACGGACTCTAAAGACAAGCTAATTTTATTTTGTTTTACCCGTTTTATCGACATCCATGCTTGTTGCCACCTATCTTCGGATTCATTTCCAGGCCAAGGCATATTTGACTTCAACATTGTTGTTTTGAGCTCCTCAATCTGCAAGCAATTACGTGAGATGGCATTCACAAGAACCTTCAAAATTATATGCACAGCATAACTTTTGCATTCTCACCAATACTTTGGGGCATTGCATTTTTAAGACTGCTGCACGGATTGCAGGAAGTTTTTCAAATTCTCCCCTTTCTAGCACCGCTTTTAAGGAGTTAATCTCCGCAGCAACATCCTATATTTAAAGCTTAGCTTTCCCATTAGCAAAAAACGGTGGTAATATAATAGTTCAAAAGTTTACAAAACGTGTTGCTGATCATACCGTATTTATATCATCTGCAAGAACCTTTTCAAATACCCCAAAGGGCAATGCAACAGATGTTGGGATCTTTATCCACGAGGGAAGTTTACCCCGTAAATTGGCAATATTAAGTGATTTAGCTCCCACCTAAGTAGCAACAGGAAACATTATATTGTATTCTAGTACCTCAGGAGTAATAGCAGCCAAATTACCAGCTCGCTGCTGAACTCGTCAGCTCCAATGGCATATCTTCCCAGGAATTTCTTGCTTTTTAAGATAATTTGTGGCGGATCGTCCTCAGAAGCAGCAGCATCACTTGACAATTCAACTTCGCTTACCTCACTGCAATCAGAACAAGCATCAGGGTTAGCTCATCCGAAGGAAACTCACATACACCTTGTGACTACAAGATTGATACCTAAATTTAAGTTCAGATGAATTTCCAAGCATAATTTTGACAGCCTGGCCATCCTTAGACTTGAGGTCATTCAAGATGTCGGGGTCAAAACATGTCGCAAAGCATATCTGTGCAAAAGAGAGAAAGCCGTAGCAACAACAAGTCATCACAAGTTAGATACAAAAAGAGCCACGGTTTTTGGACATATACCTTGCCATTACGAGCTCGAACGGATACATGGGACAACACATCTGGCATATCTGGTGTTAGAACCGCAACTGCTCCGGATGGAATCTCTTCTTCACCCTTAACTCTGTCGGCAATAAGAACTGTAGGTTTCTCAAAAACCTTATCTTGAACGTCCACAAGCTCATGGACAACTTTTATTATTCCTTGAACCTCCACTGGACTAATAACTTGCCAACTGCATTTAGAAACTTTATGCTGTCATCTGTCGCTTAAGTTCACACACCCTAGTTTGCCTGATTTAAAAAGAAATGCATGAGCAATATACCTTCCCAAATTTGCTGCACTGCGTAGAATTGGATCAAGCCGGTTGAGAAGCTGAGATAACGTAGCAGCAGAGCCAGCCCTGATCATTTCTTCTGTAAAAATATCAATCTGCTACCAACATACTGGGTTGTTACTATATGCTTCTTGTATACTAATTTGAAATGAGTTTTAAAAACTAACCGCCCATCTCTCCACACCAAGCAGGGATCCTAGGTACTCTGCTGATGGTTGCAAAATTTTCTGGTAATATTCTGCTTTATCAGTTAGTACAAGACGGGTACGATCTAGAACTGCTTTTGCCTGTAGAGCCCATTGATCGACTCCACCATTTGAAAGACTCTGAATATAATAGAAATCCTGTTGAATATGACAGAAACATTGGCATTAGGTCAGGCATATAGTTCATACACATGTGCCTCCACTATCATTACCTTCAGGCAGTATACAAGCTCTTCATTGTTGTTGCTGGACAAACATAGATTTTCTAAAACTAGTGTGATCATAGCTATAATATCCTGCAGAATTGAGGATTAGGTTCTAGCAAAGAAGAAAATCAGTAATGCAGTTGCAAAATAAATCACAAGTCTGTTACCTTAGGCGCAGCATTTTTCAAACCATCTAACGATCTTTCAACTGCTGTTCTGACGGTACCATCAAGAGCAAGATCTAGAAATATGATGTCCCTTAGTCGATCATTTCTTTGTTGAAGTGTGGGCCATAATTCTCTTCGAGCTTCCATAATTGCCTGTTTGATTCATCTACAAGATTAATATAAGCTTGCAAATTTTCAGAATAATCTACCACAACCTATCAAGCTTACATCCATTTAGTATTAATTAATTAGTCATAAGAGATTGTTCAGATTAGCCAACCTCAAGAAGTGGAATCACATCTTTGTCCTCAATGTGCTCCAATGTAAATCTCAATAGCTCCTTTAGAACGGAAAGTGGATTAGCAGAAAGCATGGAATTGTAATATATATTATCCAAAAATTACATACAGGAACTGTAGGTGACAATCCACTGACGGGCTGAATATGAACATCTCCCATGAAGTCAAAGCCCTGAAAAGAGAAGGAAGTCGTTAGATTAACATTGCAAGGCCATCAAGAGGATCACTAACAACACATTAAAGCGCAGACGCTATTTACATGGCCTACATTTGGAACACAAAATGATACATTTCCACCATTAAATAGAACAGAGAATCTGTTGAAATACAAATCCTGCATTATTTATACATATACACCCTTCATCGCATTTTTATTTACAATCAAATATCCATCACAGGAAGTACAGATACATCAGAAGTTACCGACTAAACACTCCAAGTGGAAAAAAAATGTAAAGACGTGCATACCTGAATCTAAAAACCTATCAAATTAGTGATTACCTTTGCAGAGTATCCAATACATGCAGCTATCGCAGAATCGAGATCTGCTCCAGAATGGACAGCCTGCAATTCAACTAGTTAAATCATGACCACTTCCAGGAACACATTTACAGCTACAATCTACACAATGCATTCAAAACACAAATCACTTTTAACTGACTTTTGCAAACCCTCTTATACAACAATACATGTACTATGTTTTCTAGAAGCAAGGCCGCTCGTTACTAGGCAGGTAAAATATACTAGCTAGTATGCATGGCAGTATACGCTATGAGAATACCAGTGAATGGCCTGATCCATAGCAACCTGGTCTACAAGCACCCATTATCCATTATGGGTAATAACCCCAGATGTCGACGTCTGCTAATGGGCACGTGAAGAAAGAAGTATTTACTAAAAAAGCACGTTAACAAACCTTCAAAGTCTTCATGTATGCTGTTAGATCTCGAATCAGGCCATCTTTCTGATCAGGCCTTAGACGTGGTTCTGATACTATGGGCCGGTCATAGCTAGCAAGGCGCTCCTTGTTCACACCATTTTCATTTAATGTCTTCCAATAAACATCCATATTGAACCCATTCTGAATATAATCAAGTAAAGCCTGTACATGCAAGTTGGTTTCAGTTTGGAAGAGAATATGATAAAAGACTTAAAGCATCACCTGACAAATAACAATATCATCTGGGCTAGTATTATTGTGTAGCTTCTGATGCCATTCCTCCATCATACCACCTTTGCAATCATTATTCCGCTGCAACCATATTTTTGATATAGGACTGTTAATTCTCAACATTCTCTCAACGGAGACATATCAAAAGTTACCAGACTAGAAGCTCACCTGAACAACCAGAATTTCATCCCGTATACGCTGCCCCACATCACCTGCTGCACCCCTTCCAACGGTACTCATAATAAACCTAATGATTTCTCGATTTTGTGGTTCTCTATATATTTCTGTAAGTAGTACTGTTAATCTTTCTTGAGCTGCACTAATTTCCCTGGTAAAGGTAGTATATAGAAAAAGCAACAGATCGTAAATACAAAGACGAGTATTTCAAAACAAATAGGCATGGAATTTGACCACTATGTACATGCAAATATCATTAGATAGAAAGAACCAACCGAGGCTTCACGTTGTAATTTTTATTCCAAGTTAGTTGCCTACTGGCCATAAACCGTAGCCATACAAGAATGCCTGCAAGTGCCAGCTCTCCCTCAGTTCTTGCACGCTCAGCTAAGCCTGTTGCAATATTATATCTGCCAATATTAAGCAGTAAGCGCATTCATTCAGATATCAGAAAATTAGTACTTGGTAAAAACCAGATTCTGTGCTCATAACAAAAACTATTACCGATGCATCAAAGACTTTTCAGCTTCACTTTCCTGGTTTGCAATCTCATCCAACAACCATTTGGCTGTTCCACTACCATCAGTTTCCTGCCATGTAGGTAATTGTATACGATTAGCAATAAGAAATTCAAATTCTAGACCATGGCATCAGAAGAAACCCACCTTAGCCCTTTCTTTACTGGAGGGCTTCCAAGAAACGAAAAAATCTGAACCATTGTTCTTTATCCAATCTCCGCCAGATTTCAAAACAAAAGGCATACCAATAAAACCAGTCTTGCCTAATATAATATCCACATACTGCAGCCAAAATCTCAAATTACTCGGACACGAATTGCAACAGCAGAAAACTTTGGACATCATAACAAGTGAAATCTGACATTAAAAAGAATACACAGCTACACCAACTACATATTTCATTTGTGCCAACTAAACTATTTCATTAGATACAAGCAACATTTCATAGAATCAACAAAGCAGATAATCTGTATATGTGGTAGCAATGTGGTAAGAATGTATTCATGTATGCAAATCTACATATCATAGTACCACATCAATTTTCTGTATCATTTGGTTCAAAAAACAGAATAATAAGTAATCATGCAAAGTCCTATGAAACATAAATCAAGCAAAATGCACCTAATACTTACCATCCTGATAATAAAATGCATAGGTTCTCTAACCTCATGCAATTGTGAAGGAAATACACAAGTTCACAAAACTCATGCAACTGTGAATGTGCATATGGCATTTATTTTGATCAAATTGCTCATAAACTCATATTGTGAAGGATGTTATCTCTTATTTTTAAATTAATCACTCCAAAGATCGTTCAGATTGGGCGGGATTTGTAGTAGTTGGGAATAACACAACTGATTTGCAGTCATATGACGGTGATAATGTCATGTTGTCTCTAAGTATAGATTCCAAATTACTGGTCTCTCTAAACACTCAAATGTTTTGTAATTTGTATTAGATCGGTCCTCAAAAGCTAAATATGAAGCCTAATATTTGTTTGCTTTAACACCACAGTAATCCTGCGCTGTTGTATTCTTGAAGAGATAATAAACATGCTCTTTCTTTCTATAAACTAAAAAGAACCATGTGAATCTAACACCTACAATAACTTGCATGAAGAAACATTTCCCGTCTAATCAATGGGTCACAAAATAAACCATAAAAAATTGCACTAAAGCTCATATACCTGGAGAGACGAGTCACCAGCAAACCCTGTAACAAATGGTGTCTCACAAGCCCCTTGTCCCAGGGAACTGCCAGAAGGTATGAGATTATCTGGTGGAGCCTATAAAAGGAGAACTTGTATGAATATAAGGACCAATAAGTAGTCAAAATCTGGAATTAACAACAAGCTTATTACATTCCATTCGGATCTTTCTTTTGATAGTGCCCAGTGTAACACCAATGAGTTCTGAAAATTTGTTGCCAGAATAACACGTACGTCCCCATCAAGGTTGAATGCAGTGACCTGGAGTAAGAAAGGCTTCTTAGACAACTAAGCCTATAGAACATCTGAATCTAGTTTAGCATACCAATAATTCTTTGTCCCAAAATTTGAAGGTCTTCCTTGCAATGCTTGCCCCTTCAGGGCATTCCATTTTCTCAGCTGCTTGCTCCAGTGGAGTTAACTCCCTTACTGAAGCAGCTTCTTTCTTTGTGCCTTTGCTAGGCTGATATTCCTTGGCAATTATTTCTGAGATATCGCGCGCTTTCCTAGTAATCCTTTTAGGAATGCCTTGTACTGTTTTAGCTTTTGTCTTTACTTGAGCACTGTCACTGCTCTCCTTCCCCCCTAGCAATCTTGATTTAAGTACGTCTATAGAGACACCTCGAGCAACTTCTTCTTGAAGTTCCCTGCGTGCTCGTTCATACTCTGCCTGGTGCAAATAAAATGAAATTCCTTAAGAAAATTAGTTGTGGTATGACCATTAGATAATGGCAGCATTGCTATTCTGCCATTAGTTACCTTTTCTTTCTCGGGTGAATAACTTTGTTTCCCGCCCTTTTCCCATTGAACATATGCTTGTACAGAAACTAGTTCCTCAGGGATTACTATCTCAGCAGCATTGTTGAAAGCTTCTGTCTTTACTTGAGCACCGTCACTGCTCTCGTTTCCTCCTAGCAATCTTGATTTGAGGATGCCTATAGAGACACCTCGAGCAACTTCTTCTTGAAGTTCCCTCCGTGCTCGTTCATACTCTGCCTGATCCAAATGACATAAAATTCCTTAAAAAAATTAGTTGTGCCTGTGACCATTAGATAATGGCATTAGTTACCTTTTCTTTCTCAGGTGAATAATTTTGTTTCCCGCCCTTTTCCCATTGAATATATGCCTGTACAGAAACCAGTTCCTCAGGGATTACTATTTCAGCAGCATTTTTTAGAACTGATGTTGGGATGTCTACATGAAAATTTCCCCCGTTCAATTTGTACCTTTCAAGACAACATGTTAGAATGCATGTATAAGGTGAGATTATCTTAAGCTTGAGATTGTAAACCCACCATTTCCCATTTGCGTCGTCTTTTAACAAAAACTCAATGGCAGTAAAACTTGCGTCGGGTATTTCCAACTTTAGTGAGCTAATATCACCAGACTGAAACAAAGAGAATGTAAGACATCTTTAAGAGAAAATCTACCAAGGCCAGAGTCATTCTACTCATGGATAAAAACCTTGACAAATGGTGTTTGCAGAGCTCTTTTCTTGTAATTGCGTGTTCCTTCTGGGAATTGAGATGGAATAGTCCAGTCGCTACATTAGAGTCACAAGGGTAATGCAGCAATAGAGTTAATTAGAACCATAACTTCAACTAGATCACTCGGTCCATCTTGTGCTTGCATACCTTTGACCTGCTTTTATTGCACCCCAGTGGAGAAGAAGGGACGAAGAACCAGAGTTGAGAACTTTAAATTCCATAAATGCAGGGCATCCATTGCCAGCACCAACAGCATTCACCTGCATAATTCAAAATGAGGACTCTCTCTCATTCAAAAACCCAATTCGCACGAACCATTTCTGACCTTCAAAGTAGAACCTCCATCAAGTTTGAAGTCCGTTGTAACCTGTAAAAAATAGAAGTTGATTATCTGCATCAGATATTTCTCAAGTTTTGTTCTGATTATTGGATGGGCTTTCCAGTCTAAGCATCATATATGGTTTCAAATACCTCTGTGTTTCTGCTTTCCGTTGTTACAACGGCCTTAGGTTGAATGTAGGTCATTCTTCTGAAGTTCGCTGTTTGCCTACATTTTAGATGATCTGTGTCGAATTGAGAACTCTGCAGGGCGCTCCAACCAAGTCCATTAACCGGCTCAGCCGATCTTACGCAGCTAAAATTCGCTCTGGTTGCCACATGTCTTGCACTGCAGTCCGGAAACGCTGGGCACGATATGCAAGGTACTTGTTGAATATTCGCATGGATAACACTACTCTGCATTTTCATCTGCCTGCATCCCATAATCAACGGAGATCAGCAATAACGGAAAACATGCCGCATAAACCTGTGAGCTCCACATCGTCTACTTTACTGGAATCAATTATAAGCTGGACAAACAGTATTCAAACATAAACACATCAATTCCAGCTACTGGCCTAACAATAGCTTAATACATTCAAAAAATCACGCATTATCCACCATAATGACATAGATTATTATCTTCGGAGCAGATTTGAAAGGATCCAACAAAAGCATATGAATTCACTTCGTTTCAAATGATTACTAGCCATGCCACAGAGGGGACAAAAACATCCATTTACTAGCATGCTATAAAGAGAATTACAAGTTCGAATCTGAAGCAATAAAACTGAACACAATGCTGAAGAAAGAAATACCGGAATTGGTTGATCGCGTGGCGCAGAAGACGAAATGCGCAGATAACCAATCGGCAGAAGTAGGCCACGAAGAAGAGATAAAAGCGTGTTAATCCATGTGTGATTGCCACAGCAGCTCCCAAACTGCAGATGGGGCTGATAAACAGCAGAAAAATGAAGAATCGGTAGAAAACAGAAGAACCTGGCCGTCGGAGCTGGGCACGAGTAGAATCCGTGAAAAGTGTACAAGGTGAGCCAATGAAAGGTGTAGTCGTGGCAGTGACGTGGCAGAATTAGATAGGCTTCTACAAAGGGAGCGGTGCTTGGGTCGCCTCGTGTCGGGCTCACAGGTTGCCACAAAATAATCTGGTAGGTATGGCCCTCCTTTTCGGAAAATCAATTAATAAATGGTAGATATTTGACATTTTTGGAAAATATCTTGTATGTCCTTCCTCTGCTTCGAATAATTGTAAGGCAGCGCATTTCAGGTCCATCTTAGTCAACATTTGCAGATTGTTGCAATGTTGTTTGTCATTTATATACTTTCAATACTAAAATATGAATGGTTCCCTGCTTGCCTTGTGGAAGTGCATCCCTGATATTCGTCCTTTTGGTTCATCTATGTAATCAAGCAACACATGCTACTGCACAATAACCTAGAACATAGTGTTTCATTTGTCTTCTGCACACATGGAGGACACAGTCAATCTAAATTACTATAGGTTCGAACATGGAAGGCTATGAATTGTCATTCGACACATGGTATGTTGCATCCATCTAACCACATGGACGATATAATCAATCTAGATTAGGATCTTCTTAAACTTGGATGAAGCAAATATGAAAGACTACGAATTGTCATTCGACATATGATAGTGTTCCATCTATCTAACCACATGGACGACATAATCAATCTAAATTAGGATCTTCTTAAACTTGGGTGAATGGTGTCATGGCTATATGTATTATTATACGTATTTAAAATATATGGACATGGAAGACGATAAATTGTCATTCGACATATGATAGTGTTCCATCCCTCTAACCACATGGACGACATAATCAATCTAAATTAGGATCTTCTTAAACTTGGGTGAAAGCATCTGAAAGCCATCTAATACCCCTGAAGATTCCCATTTGTTTTTGTGTGTGAGAGATAATCAAGGATTGTATGGGACTTGTCTAGTTTATGAATTATCTCAAAGGGAGCAAACTCCAGTAGCAAGAGTTCTCAACGAGCGACGCACCCCATGAGCGTTGATTTGTTGATGAGACTTAAATGCTTGATGGTCTACAAAGAACTTGATTTGACCTCCTAAGAGACAACATCGAAAATGTTGAATGTAGAAGATATGACCTAAAGCCTTGATATATGTGACCAGATAACTATTCTCAGATGTTTTTATGGTTGGCAAAGCAAATCAGTTTACTCTAAAGAGGAGCATGTTCTTGAGCAAGAACACCGCCTATTACAAATCCTGAGTTCCAAGCCCATGATTTCTCATCACCCGTTAGTTTGTGATCATTGAGGTTGCTTCAACTGCTCTACTTTCACTCCGGGTCTTTCATTGGCAAATGAGGGTCACCTTTCAGACTGTTTGACTTCATAGATAAGACCGCCTGCTAACAATTTGTCAATTTTTGCTTCAACACAGTTACGATAGTTTGTGTTGAATAGGGATGGCAAAATGTTAATTTGAAAAAAGTTGCCCGCAATAAGGCTAGTCAACATACCCCAACATACCTCTCATGCCAAAAATGAGTCTAAAATTTTGCATGGAAGGGTGGAGCAGAGAGGAGGCTCTCCCTTGCCCATTACTCGGCAAAATAGTGGGAAGGTAGACCAGAGAGGAGGCTCTCCCTCACCAAATGCTAGCCAAAACAATGGAAGGGTGGAACAGAGAGGAGGCTCCCCCTTGCCAATTTTCATGATGAGATGGGTTGGCCTCCCTTTTGAATCATGCAAAATGGACACGGTTGATGCTGGCTCTATTGGTGGGGAGGTGGAAGACAATATTTAGGGCACATGAGCATTCTGTCTTGGAATGTGAGGGGAGTGGTTTCTTCCCCAAAAAAGGAGCAAGTTATCTCTCTACCTGTCTAAGTTTTTTACTACCTTTTGCTGCCTTCAAGAGCATAAATGTTGCGGAGGTGATGTACATAAAGTAGCTAATTTGTTTGGACGCAACTCTAATATCTTGGTATCTGTTGCCGATGCATCTAAGACTGGTGTGCTTACTGCATGGAAGTCCTCCGTGGATGTCACTTTTACTCAGATAGATATGTTTGGGTGGTGGATAATAATAAAGGGGAAAGATGGCAAGAATGGGATTTGATAAACGTGTACGCTCATAATAGACCTCGTCAGCGTGGTGCTATGTGGGCAACTGTGAGGAGTAAAATTCTTCAGCTTCGCCAAAATATCGCATTTCCTGGTCGGAGACTCTAATATTGTCTAGTTGGAAAGAGATAGAAGCAGCCAAGGACCTGAAGTGATGCAAGGGTTTGAGAGAGAACAATGTTTATGCCTTCTACATGACTATCAGCTTATAGAGATTGATAGGGGTCAGTCCTTCTCGTGGTGTAATGGTTGGGTAGGAATTGACAGAACGTATGCAAGACATGATAGAGGGTATTTTAATACTTATGCATCTGCTTTGCTAGCAAATTTTTTGTCGGTCGAATCTTCTAAATAGCCTTGTGTCTGATCATAATTCGCAACTCCTATCTAAGGATGTGGCTAATTGTCATATACCAACCAAAACTTAGCTTAATGGCAGATACTTGGAGGATAATGAGTTTAAAGCTAGTTGTAACCAGATTTGGTCTCGGACCTTCTCACTTCGTAGAGGTATGTCTGGGATAGTTGCAGCATTGTCCACAGTTAAGTCAGTTGCAAAAAAATGGGGAAGAGTTAGAAGCTATTGAAGGTAGACTATTGACTTCATTGTATCAAGAATTAGAGCGGCTCCGTGCTTGTGTCTCTACCAATGAAGTTAGAGAAAAGGAGTTACTATCTCAAATCAAGGCTATGGAAATTGTGAGAGTTACTGACGCCAGCAAGGTGAAGGCAGGGTTGCAATGCTTCGAGGCTCGAGATAGATGTACACGCTTCCTTTTTGTCGCTGCAAAGAGAAGAAAACCCGCTGCTTCTCTACATTCTTTGGCATTACCAGATGACTCTCTTATCTCTGATCTGTGTATCTTAAGCAGTATCTTCATCATCATTGTTCTTCATTACATCCATTGCCTTTCCAAGAGGGCATGCAATCAGCTATATTGACTAAGGTACATCGCATTATTTCTGAAGAGGAAGAGTCCAATATTATGAAGGTCGATTCAAAGGCAGCTGTGGATCTCCTAAAAAAGGACAAATACCCTAGTCTAGATGGCTTCCCCAATGAATTCTTTCAGAAGTATTAGGACTGGTTGGAGGATGATGTGTATGATGCTTTATGTGAGTTTCAAAGATTTAGGTGTTTTGATAAGATTTTGAATATGGGTTGTATCTTCCTTATTCCAAAGAGCAAGGAACTCAAGACTATTACTAACTAGCGACCTATTACATTGCTTTCCTCTGTTTACAAGATCTTTGCTAAGACATTGGCAGAGAGAGTTCAAGATATTTTAGCTGAGTCTATTCTTCAACACAATCTGGTTTTCTAACTCGCCGGTTCTTCCCAACAATGTTGCGGCTACATATAAGGGAATATATTGGGCTCGGTTACATGGTCATAGAGTGGTGTATTAGAGTTGTCCCTTGATAGACCATAAATGGTTCATTTGTATGGTTCACCTTAAAATTCATATAAAATCAATGGCATCAAATTCAGTTAAACCCTTTCTACACGTTAATATATGGCAGTCATGTTATATTGCACACTAAAAATAGTCAAAAATGTACATACCCCTGAGATTGATTATGCTTGGATGAACTAAAAGGGGTCAAGTCCAGTTTGCTTCATGTTTATATAATGTAAACCTGTCTCAATATGAGGATTTTTTTTCCCAGTATAATAATAATTATTATTATTATTATTATTATTATTATTATATATATCTGATGCTCACTTGAGCCTTGGGAGGCTATGGAGCACATGAACAAACAAGTTACAG
>JAANSK020017467.1:0-18239 GCA_011763485.2 Isoetes engelmannii
CAAGACCACCCAGATACAAGTACTAGATCAGCTTCTCGATACAAGCGTAAGGTGCTTGATCGCCTTATCATCAACAAAAATATCATTTTGTATTGGTTGGAGAAGAATTTTGTTTATGCAAGTTGTATGTCCACCATAGCATCATCCTTTGGCCATCTTACATGTACAAATGTGTGGTCCAAACTAAATAAATAATCGTGCCAATAGCAATGGTGGAATAAAGGTGTGACTCTGTAAGATTCCATTGTCATCTTTTTTAGAACTTTTGTAAATAATATGGTGGGCACACTAAAGATTTGTTTTTGTGACGAATTAGTGGCCATGGAATTTCCTCAAAAAACATTTATCCTATCAGAGGTACATGAAC
Organism: Isoetes engelmannii; assembly: GCA_011763485.2. Lineage (NCBI taxonomy): Eukaryota > Viridiplantae > Streptophyta > Lycopodiopsida > Isoetales > Isoetaceae > Isoetes > Isoetes engelmannii. Next base: position 368 of record JAANSK020017467.1, read on the forward strand.
AAAAAGGTTTTGTAAAGAACCAAAAGACTATGTAATGTCATGTGCTCGATACAAGACGATTTCTTTTAGTCCTTTTCAACTTGGCGCCTCGACGTCTGGTCTAGTGGTAACATAATAGTCCTAGAACAAATACGTCTCTAGTTCGAGACTGCCTAGAGTTGCATTCAATGTAAGATGGTTGAGAGCATGAGCCAGCAATTACACAGCTAAATGTTAGATGCGTCATATGTCCTATGGGATGCTGCCAATTGGCATGGCGTAAAAAATTACATCTTCGAGGTGCTGCCAATTGGCATGACGTAAAAAATGCTCCTCCTTTTCTTCTTCTTCTTCCTTCATTTATCTTTACCTAGCAATTACACAACTAAATGTTAGATGCGTCATATGTCCTATGGTATGCTGCCAATTGGCATGACGTAAACAAATATGTCCTCGGGGTGCTACCAATTGGCATGACGTAACAAATCCTCCTCCTCCTCCTCCTCCTCCATTATATTACTATCTATATTGTGCAAAACAATTTTATAGAAATAGATTTTATTCAAGGCAAAGACCCCAACATATCCACCCTGGATTTTAACCCACACCACAATTTTAGCTCGACAAGAATGCAAGTAACTACAATATCCAATCATTTCAACCACGTAACTGTATCCAAGTATATAGACAATAAAGCATTTATTTTATTAAGTATACCAGTTTTCAGCAATATCAACACTATAAATCACATCTATTAAGCATAGGACATCAAGAGTTACAATACATACAAAGCTGATTTCCAAGTGTTATCAAGTATATACATAAAAATAAAACATAACTCCATCACGTAGCTTATTTAGTATAACAGAGTGTCATACACTCTAATGGAATAGTCTCACCAGATATCTTCACGTTCCAGGTCACCCAAGCAATACCCAAGTTAGCATAAAAAATGGTAACCAGACAAGGAGTACCAGGATTAGCAGTAAAACTACATAGCTCTTCGCCTTTCACCTAGTTTTGAAGTCAAGTATTTAAGTAAAAAAGCATGCATCATGCTATAAACAAATTATCATCATCACTCCGTCTACTTTTAAATATTCATAATTCATGAGCAATCTGCTCTTATCATGCCTTCGCATTGAATCAGACCGCAATTTAGTGCTGAATGACATGGTCGCGCCTACTTTTTTGCATTCAATTACAGTATCTAGTGTATCTAGTGTAGTGTAGAGAAATTATATTTTGATGTGATTGAAACGTAATTAATTCCATTTCCCCCTTAATCTCCCTACTCTAAATGATCTAAAGTTCTGGGTTACCAAGATCCAAAACATTCCTATCCTCTCCATCCTCAAGATGGACAATAGGACCTTTCAGATTGTTTGCAAGGAGCAGGGGTATGTCAGAACTGTTCTCAAGAAGAAATTTGATAAAATCAATGGTAACCCCTGCTATATTATGGAGTGGACTAGTGAGTATATTCCTGGCAGTACGGATGCTATTAGCTCTATAGTTTGGGCTTCTTTTCCTAACCTTCCCCCTGCTTTTTGGATGAACACTCACCTCATTGCCCAAAGTCTGGGGAAGATCATTGAGCTTAGCATCCCTCAAACTAACTATCCCTCGGTTTGCATTTCCAAGAATATTAACTCTGAGTGGAAGAGGGATATGAAGGTCATGATTAAATCTAATATCTTTCTTAACCTTAAAATCAATTACTCTAAGATGCCTGTCGAGATAAAACAGAAGGGGAAAGCCCCTAACCCCAACACTGCCCTGAGGCAAATCTGGGTTCAGAAACCCCCCACTGATAAAGGGGCCTCCACAAATACTCAGGATAATATTCAAACTCAGGAGTGCAGTCCCAAGATCACAGGTGGAGATGCTGTTGCTCAACCTCATGGATCCAGTTCTCAGATTAAAGAAAAAGGTGGAGGCTTTAGTCAAGGGAGGAAAAAACTCCAGCAGAGTCAATCTTGTACAAATGGAGGATAATTTCAGTTTTATTATTAAGAATGTTGACCTCTCCATCAGATTAGATAATGGAGGTGTCACCTTCTCCATCCCTCATCTCCCTGTACCTGACTACGATCCAAGTGCGGATAAAGACGAGATTCAAGCAGAGAAGATAGAGAGAAGAATAGAAGAAATCCTCAACTCTGAAGATGATAACTGGTCTATGGTAACCAAAAGGAGAGGCAGAGGAAAGAAGAAGATTTTGCCTGGTCCAAGCAGAGCTAGCTTGGTGGGCCTTGTATCAGTCAGGAACTCCAGTATCTGTCAGGCCCTAGAAGGCAGTGCTCTAAAACTTCCCATACTGGGCTCCTTCTGGGGCATGTCTTTTGTGCGACCTTTGCGGCGCTGAAAGATCCCCGATGCTAGTCACTAGGGATGGTGGCGCTAAATGGGTCGCCCCCAGGCAACAAACCTAGGGAGCTCGGGATAGAAAAAGTGTGCTAGGTGGTGGGTGTGCTCTGGGGTATTTAAGCGTCTGGAATCAAATTCTGGGAGGGCAAAACCCTCAGGAGCGCACCTTAGGGATTTAGGCAGGAACTAAGGCAGGTGATGCGTTGCTAGGGGTTTTGGGGCTTAGAATCAAATTCTAAGAGGCTAAAACCTCGACCGCGCATCCTAGGACTAGGGCGCTTGGGCTAATGCATTAGGGCTAGGGCTAGGCGCTTGGGCTATTATCACCTCAAATATGCATGCTTTAAATAATCATAAACCCTTTCAAACAAAGTATGTGTATGTCCTATTGATACTAAATAGTTTACCACAAAAAATAAATTGAACAAATAGTAAAAACATGCAGTTGTTCCAACCTAAAACTTCCCTCCATATAATGGTAAGAAAAAACGAGAAAGCAAACAAATTATAAACCACATCGTGCAACCAATAAACAAGTTAATGTCTAAACCATACATTTATAATTACAATTAAAAATTATGTTCTAAAAGTAGTGCAAAAGTAGATCTAGTAATTACTAATTAATGTAAAAAACTATGCTCAAAGCCAGTAGTGACTTTAAGGATTCAGACAACTATATAAGAAAAGCAACAACATAAATCGGCATAATATACTACTAAAAATCATAGTAAATAAGCATGAGCCAAAAACCATATGACACTTGTCAAATCGAACATGGTTTTTGAACTAATATAAAAAACCTGGGAGCACTAAAATTATGCTAAAAAATACATATGTAAAATCATCTTAAGTTATAATATTGAAAATGATTGATTCAAAACCACCTATAAATTAGTGATGATTTTAAGAAACTAGTATAAGATATAAAATCAATATAAGAATCATGATCAAACCGGCATTGATTTCACAAAACATTAGTTGACATGTGGTTTTTGTTGAGATTATGACTTGCATATATTAAAAACCACTCTTATACTGGTTTCCATCATGATTATGAATGCAAGTTAATTTTTGGGGGCCTTGTGTGACTCCACCGCTACCTTGCTTGGCTCTTTTCTCTTGGAAGGTGCTTCCAGGTAATGTGTACACTAAGCTGTTGGGTATTCCCTTCGGAGGAGATATTTCTATGGGGAGGGTGTGGGATGAGATTTTGCAGGGGCTGCAGAAGCACCTTAATTGGTGGAAGGGTAGCAAGTTGTCTATGGCAGGTCGGATCACTGTTGCCAAGTCTATGGCAGGTCGGATCACTGTCCGCAATGTTAGCTCCCGAGGATAAAATGCAGGCTTTGGATAGGATTGTTCGGAACTTTGTGTGGGGCGGGGATGATGAGGGGGGCGGTTGTAAAGGTGGCTTGGTGGAAGTGTCTCCCCTCGGGAGGATGGGGGTGTTGGCCATTCTGGATCTGGCATTGCATAGCAAGGTGTTGGTCTCCAAGTTTGTCTGGAGCATTCTGCAGGAGGGGGCATCTTCTCCTAATGCGGCATTGCTTTTGCAGTTCCTTCGCCATTGTGTGGCGTTTGGAAAGCTGTCTGTTCCTGTGGAGTTGCCCTGGGCGCTGTTGTATAGTCTTAGGCCTTTCCAACACGCATCGCCTTTTCTCACAGGAGTGTTGCGGGCTTGGGATCATGTGCGTGTGCTTTTTCAGTTGGATTATTATGCCTCTGTTTATCACCACTCCTCTCGTGGGTTCCCTGCCCCCTGCTCACTTGCCTTTGGCTGTCACTGTGCATGCTCAGACGCAGGCCCGTTGGAGGGGGGTTGCTGTGCGCACTTTGGAGGATTGGTATTCGGATGGCCAATTAGCTTCTTGGGAGTTTTTTCGAGCCCGCTTTCGGCTGAGGGACAGTGACCACGCTATTTGGGAGCGGGTGGCGGGTACTATTCCGCTACATATACCTCTAGTGCTTCAGGATGATGTGGTGGTGCAGGTTTGGAAGGTTCATCTTGATGTTGCGGCCTCATGATTTGTGCGAACTTGTTACCGTGTGCTGGCTATTCATGACACTTTGCCCCGTTCCGGTAAGTGGTCTCTGCAGCTTCCGGGCTCTCGCTGGCGTTCGGTCTGGACATGCAGTCCACTCCCCCCGCCGAAGGTTAGGGTGCTTTTGTGGCAGGTGGTGCACCGTTGTATTAGGGTGAACGCCCTTGTGAGTAGGTTTAGGTCGGGCGTGAACCCTCTTTGCCCTTGTTGTGGCCTTCACCTTGAGTCTGTAGAGCATTGTCTGGTTTATGCCCTCACTTGCAGGCTGCCTGGGATTGGGTCAGGGCTTTGTTTCAGGTCAGATTGTCTAGCCAGCAGTTGTTGCTTCATTTGTATCATGTTGTTTGGCCCCTATTGCAGAAGCAAGCCTTGCATTTGTGTGTGGCTTGGCTGGTGTGGTTGATCTGGAAGTGGCGGCGGTTGTGGATCTTTCAGGGGGTTCAACAGCCTATGGCTTCTCTTGTTCACCAGCTCAGGTATAAGTTATTTCAGAGCTTTTTTGTGTTCCCAGGATCAGCGGAGCGGAAGTTCGCCATTTGGGGGGACTTCTTGGGTATTGGGATGGCAGTGGGCGGTTTGTACAGCAGTAGCTTGAGCAGTAGAGGTTGCAATTTTTTTGTGAGGTATGGAGTGTCCAGGTATCGCTGTCCCTTTGGGGCAGTTTTCTTTCCTCCTCGCTCGTCTTGTAACATTATCATTCTTTTAATATATTGGTGACATAGTTCTTCAAAGAAAGAAGAAGAAGAAGAAGAGAGGAAGCTTTACTAAGGAGCCAAACTAGGATGACATTAAAGGTTACTATGAACCACAGTTAGGTTTCTTTCTAGCAAATAAACATTTCAGGGTATAAATTAAGAGATTTTTAATTCTAAACCATGACCTTGGTTGGGCTAAACTTGTATGGAAATGGCCGCCAAACTCGTACTCCTTGATGGCATTGATGAGATCCCCATCCGCGGAATGGACACCACAGACAAAGTTGACAGAATTGATAGATTTACATTCAAACAAGCGGCCCGTGCCAAGACAAAGGCAATATACATGGCCCGTCAAGCATACGATCGGCATGCCTCCCTCCCAGCAGCCCGGAGCTCCCCGCCAGCCTCCCCTCCCCAGATGCCAGACAACAGTCTGCACGACCTTCAGATGATGATAGAACAGCAAGACGCCCGCGTACAGCCTCTCGAAGATGAGCTATAGCAGCTTCCACGGACCTCCCCGCCAGCCTCTCCTCCCCAGATGCCAGACAACAGCCTGCACGACCTTCAGAGGATAATTGAACAGCAAGCCGCCTGCGTACAGACTCTCGAAGATGAGCTACAGCAGCTTCGGACCTCCGAGCCTCGTCAGAGGATGATCGAACAGCACACCGCCCGCGTGAAGGCTCTGGAAGATGAGCTACAGCAACTGCGGACCTCCGAACCGAGATTGCTTAAGAAGCAGTTGGCCGCAGAGAAGCAACGGGTCTCCGCTCTTGAAACCAGGGTACAGCAGCTTGAGGACGGACTCCGGCTTGTGCACTCGGAAAGACATCACGACCGAGGACGATTGGACACCTTCCAGGCAGCCATGGACACACTTTCATCTAGAATGGATCCTATAACAGAGACCAGGCGGACCTTCCAGGACGAGATCAAGGCCACCATGACCCGGCGCTGCACAAACATTGAGCAGTTAGATGCCCCTCAGACGAGTGCCCATAGTGCGGAAGCAGATGTTGTAGACGTGGACATGAGATTCCGCACCTTGGACCGCGAGCTGAAGGAATTGAGAGCCACCGCCACCGAGCAAGGCAAGGGGCTGCATGCAGACGCACATGCTCTGTTGATCAAGTGCGACAAGCAGATATGTGAGCATGTCAGATACGTGAGCATGAAACACATCTGGGTGCACTAGAGACTTGGAGGCACCAGCACCAGGCAGATCACCAGATGCATCAGCAGCCACAACCTCCACTGCATGGCCACCATCAGACCCTCAACGCACCCACGGCCACATGACGTAGTCAACCACAACCACAGCGAGGAACGCCATTACGGTCCGCTGGACAGGCACGCCAGCAAGCCGGGACAACAAGGGAGCCAGTAGCATCGGAAGAAGCGGAGCGGAGAAGGCGTCGGCACAATCTGCTCGTGCGCGGGCTCTCGGAGGAAGTCGGGGAAGACTTAGAGGCCCGCCTGCAAGCCGAGATCCTCGACCGGATACAATTATCGGCCAAGATAATCCGCGCTAGACTACGTGGAGCACATCATCCAGAGCGGTCACGGGTAGTCACTTTCACGGTTGCAGACGGCAAGGTTCGGGATACAATCTTGCAGCGGAGCACGAAGCTAAGAGGTTCATCCATCTACATCAGCAGAGACTTGACCCCCCGTCAGCAGAAGTCGCAAAGAGCTTGCTCGCATCCGGGATGCGGGCCGAAGTAAGGGGGCTGGAGGGACACCAGCGCCTGCAGTCACCGGCGCAGCATGGGGAGCAACCCCAGCTCAGACCCCACAGGCTACCCCCGCCACTTCGTCTGCTCCTCGGCAGGCTTCAGGTGCACCAAAATAGGGATTGTGCCTCAAGATGGTGTCCTGGAACTGTCGCGGCTTCCCCTGACAGAAGGGCGACAGCTTAAACTCAGTTGCTGGGGATATGGACATCATCTTCCTCATAGAGACGTGGGAACATGCCGGACGAAGACTCCCGGATCTGTCGGGATATGCTGCTGTATCTGTCTTCAATGAGTGCATAAGGAAGCGTGGGCATGGAGGAGTGGCATGCTATTACCGCACCACATTGATGTGGTCCATTTCCCTCTGCGGCAAAGACCGGCACGACTGGTACCTGTAGGTGCGCATACAACCGGATGATGGTGCGTCTCCTCTCTTTGTGGCCGCATGCTATTTCCCACATGCAGAGAGCAACTTCTACACTACTCATCAGGAGGTCGATAGGTTGGACACGTATGTCGATCTGTATGACGACATACAACAGTACCAGCGACTAGGAAGGTCATGCTTGTTGGGGACTTCAATGCCTGCACAGGAGCAGAACATGTGACGACGTTTGACCCATTGGCAGAGGATGAATTGCAGCTTAACCCAGCGGAGCTACGCCTTCCCAGATTGTCGGAGGACACACAGGTCACACGTTACGGAAGGCAGCTCCTCTTGCTCGGTAGCATCTTCGATCTGGTAATCTGCAATGGCTTGGGCCAGTGGCCGTCATCTAGCCGATACACCTGTCGGCAGGAGAATCCTAGTGGCGGCCGCAGTGTGGTCGACTATGTCCTCATGGAGCAGCATCACTTGCACCTCCTCACGCGGTTGGACGTGGGAACCTCCTCTTCAGTGTGGCTATCCAGACGCACCAATTGCTCGTGCCCTCAATGCCTCCGCGACCCAAATTGTGCCTGGACTATGAGGGAGAAGACAACTATGCCCGGTCAGTCGAACAGAGCCTGACGGAGATACTGCAGCTCCCCACACTGGAGCAGCAGACCACCCGACTGATCGAGGTACTCACGGAGGCTGCAGACACATGCTTCGGTAGGGAACGGTCGCCCAGGACAGGCCGCACTTCCACTTTTCCCTGCAACCGCTAGTTCGATGACGAATGCCGTGAAATGAAGCGTCAACTCCGGCGCGTCTCTGATCCTGCTGAACGCCCCCAGGCTATAGTACCGTAGGCAGCTCAAGAATAAGAAGGCCGCGTATCTGGCAGAGAGACAGAGCCAGATGTTTAGGCTCCTGGAGCGCCACCCCAGGAAATTTTGGCAACAGGTGCTTAGGAAAAAGCGCCATCTAGAAGGAGAAATCACTACGGAACAATGGATCCAGTATCTGCAACAACTGTATGATCCTCAAGGCAGGCAGACACCGGTACCCCCACAGGAGGGATTTCCCTTGAACATCGCGGAGATCGATGTGATAATGGGCCTTCAGCGCCTGGCCAATGGCAAAGCCGCAGACTTGGATGGTATGCAAGCGGAGCTCCTCAAATGGGCCGGGCAAGCAATATTGCCGATCCTGGTAGCTATCTTGAATCGCGCATTGCGAGAATGCCTTCCACTGCAATGGACCTACAGCAGAGTGGTGCCCATATTCAAGACCGGCGATCCAAACTGCCCGGCTAACTATCGCACTATAATGGTGAGCTCAGTGTTCGCAAAACTCCTGGCTACAATCATTGAACAGTGCACAACGATCTGGGCAGAGGACTCGGGGGTTCCGAGCCCTCACACAGGCGGGCTTCCCCCCCCGGACATTCCACCATCGATCATCTGTTTGCCCTGCGTGCAATTATTGAAGAGAGCAGGAATCGATGCCAAGACCTGTACTGCTGTTTCGTGGACTTCACAAAGGCCTTTGACACCGTGCCTCGGGACAAGTTGTGGGCCAGACTGCAGGAGCTCGGCACGCCGATGGATTTGCAGAATGCATCCTACAGATTGTATGAGGCATGTTATGGGCACCTCACACCCTCCGGGCAATTAGTGGCCAGCAGTATTGGGGTACGACAGGGCTGCCCCCTCTCGTCTACACTGTTTGGGCTCTATATAGATCAGCTGGAGCATTGGATGACCCAGCACGGCGGAATGGGTGCCCAGTTGATACATCATGTTATCAGACAGTTGATCTACGCCGATGATGTCGAGCTTTTGGCACACACAGCAGAGGACATGCAGCGCCATCTTGACGCGCTGGCCACATTGTGCCAGCACACCAGCATGCGGGTGAACCTCGCAAAAACCAAAGTGCTGCTCATTTCATCTTCCAGGCACCCACAGACTCCCTCCTTCACGTGCCAGGGGGAGAATGTCGAGGTTGCACCCACCTACAAATACTTGGGCATTGAGTTCTCCACTTCCATGCATTGGGATTCGACTACGGGTGGTTGCCGGCTGGAAGGTGTTGCACGCCATGCAGAACAACAGTTACCAAGCGGAGCTCTACGCTTGGGAGGACCATGCACGTCTCTTCAGGGCTCTGGTGGAGCAAGTCCTCTTGTACGAAGTGGAAGTCTGGGGGCCCGTCGTCTCCGCCACCTTCTGGGCTGACCTCGAACGGGTGCAAAAGGCTTTCTTGGCACACGCCCTGGGAGTAAAGCAGACAGTCCCATACCAGATATTGCTCCAAGAAACAGGTTTCCTTCCGCTACAAAAGGCGGAAATCTCCCATCACCTCCTGTATTTCCAGAAAGTGGCTCACATGGATGAGGACCGGCTACCGCGGGTAGCCTTGGCAGTGGTACGGGGCCCCCAACGTCTTAAAACCTGCTTGAAAGAGAGACAGATACAGTGGCTATCCCAATGGAACATGAAGAGCAGGAAGACCTACCTTGACACCTGCTTCCTTGGCAAACTCTGGGACAGCAAGGCCCTGTCACAGGTGAAACTCGGGCATTACAGACAGCGGGTTAATCCTACACTCGCCCGAGGCCCCCAGCAATACCTGCTCACCCCCCTCTCTATGAAGAAGCGTAGGCTAATCGCTTCCATCCGCACAGGGGGCCACCACCTGCGCATTGAGATAGGGCGTGGACAAAGGAAGCACGCGAGAGTAGGACATGCCGAAGCTGCCGCCAGGATGTCATTGAGGACGAACAGCATGCCTTACAGACCTGCCCCGCTTATGAGCAAATTCGGGAACGGTACCCGCAGTTGGAGATATGAAGGCAGTCCCTCCATCTCATGCTCAACACCAACGTGGTGGGAACTCTAGGATCTTACATCCAGGAAGTGCTGGACGAACGACAATGGCTTGGTCCGAGTCACTCGTAATGCTGTGATATTGTATACCAGCATGGCCATTACGGCCACGGTTTTTCCCATGTGGTTTTTTCATCCGGGCTGGGCATGCTGCTCCTCTTGTACAGGTCCCATAGGCCAATTCGCCTCCGTGGACGATAAAAATGATATCTTATCTTATATTATCTGATCTGAATGGGGGCCCTTTATAGGCAGCAGGGTTGTGGCCTGATGATGGTGCTTGATGCCCACTAGGCGAAGTTGTTGTAACTGACAGAGGTCACTTATCTGTAGATAACATAAACCAGTGTCAGGGATAGTGACCTCTAACTGCCTGTGGTCGTGGCCAGACTTGTGCGCAAAATCGGTGACCTGCCCGAGCTACCGGTCGGGTGCAAAATTTGGCCCGGGAGCAACTTTAGAAGTTCGTGACGTGTCGCATCCTGTGGCCCAGGTCGTGTCTATGGGCATGTCGTGCCCAAAATTCTGTAGCCCTTCATATTATCGTGTTTGTCTACTCTTGGCAAGACCGCTCCCTTCATCTGCCTGATGATGAACCATAAGTAATTGGGCCTTTGTATAACATTGACTGGGAGTCAATGTTAACAAAAACCCCCACCGACTCAAAATTCTATAGCCTGAGGAGATCCGGGACTTCATCCACAGGAGGCCAATCTTTTTTGGGATTCTCCGCTGGTCTTGTTGCACGGTATGGAGACGAAGCTTCTCTTTTTTATAGTTCTGATAAGTGATACGTCTTTTATCACCTGGAGGAGTTATCTCTGCAATGTCAGTGTGCTTGACCTGGAGGAATTGGTTGCTAATCATCTCTTCAAGGAGTTCATGAACCAAGGCCGGCACATCTGCACATTTGGTGAGTAGAAGATCCTCAATGCCCCACTTGCTGAGATCGGCATTAGGATTAAAGTGATATATATTAACTTATTCTTTCAGCAACAACAAAAGATATTGCAGTGCTATGCAGTATATCCCTTGCTAATAGACATCAGGATCGGGCGATAAGCAGGCTGCATCAGCAAAGTGTTTGAGACCCATGAAAGTGCTGTAAATTGTGGTCCACCCAAACTTAATAGATCTATACACCCAGTTGCGGTGTGTGCCTACTCCTTGACCCTGTGTCCAGCGGTGTCTGCGTACAAAATGAGGGTCAAAGCGAGCGTCTTTTCGTACGAACTATGGTGATCTGTTCCAGATGAAATGGATGTGCTCGTGGGCAAAAAAATGACTGTCGCCAATAGGCGTCTGAGACAAGTAAAAAGGAAGGAGCCCCCAAGGTAATATACCGGGTGGGTTTTGCAGTTGTGCGGTCCCAAAGATCAGCAGCCCGCATTTCGTCAATAGTCTCCAGTTGTGGTAAGTGCCATTTCTCTGTAAGTTGAACCCATCAATTGTAAGGTACTAACCCGGTAACTGGTACCAGTAGCCATCTTGTCCAGTGTGGTTCTGGAGTTAGCAAATTTTGGCTCAATTCCTACAAGTGAAGATATGCCATATGAAATTGCATGCAGAACCGGGCCATAATCAGTTCTCTGCGGTTAATGCACAACGCAACCCTGGTAGTAGATGTTGTGAGCCATTCCATACAAAGAACCACGAGAGTGTTTTGGGCTGTCTGAAAGAGGGTATCCTTGTATGGTGTCAGTATAAGGGGATTGACATCCTTAAAGAGAAGCTCTGGCAGAGGTACCTCCTTCTCATAGGCATTCTTCCAAATATCATACGCAGCTGAGTTACTCTGGCAGAACTCATGCTGAGAGAGGTTGTCATAATAAACATATGCCATGGGTTGAACTGTGAGCAGATAAATAATATTTAGGTCTTCCAAAAGAATGAGTTTAAACTAGACTAGTATACAAAAGAGAGCCTTGTGTTCAATAGAGAGATCTGAACAATGTTGTAAAAGTGTATCTGTGCGCAATGGAGTCTCCCATACACCACCTACCTGCAATCACTTAAGCCAAAATTCATCTTGTCTTAGTGCATCATGCATTTTGAAGCCGGTTGCAGGGGGAAGAAGTTGGGGCAGGGCAACAATGAAGTCAGCAATACTTTGGCATCTTTGCTCATGCGCGCTGTTGATTTTGTCCAGTTCCTTGACCATTTGCTGCTCCTTTTCCAAATCTGCTTGTAGCGTGCGAATGGTGATCTTAAAGCGGGTGATGAGATCATCATGGATATCTTTTGAAACATATTCCACTGGAACATTTTCTTGGAGGGCTTTTTGCAGCTCCTCAACTTTGGCGTATTGCTTCGTATGGTGTCGTTCAGTAACCCGAACCTTGGTTTCCGTAGCCTACACCTTGGCATCATGCCCGACAATTTCCTCTCTCAGACCAGCCACTTGCATGGCCAATTGATCCTTGAAAGTAGATGCATGGGCTTTCTCCAAGGCCAGGGTGTGTTGCAGCTATTTGAGTGGCTCACCGTGTGCAGCAGAATCCTGAGTGTGCTTAGCCTTGAGATCCTCAAGTTGCGAGGTGAGCTCCGTAATTTGTGCATGCAGAGGCGCTTGAGCTTTTTCCAGCTGAATGACTTTGTCCTCGGCAGCGAGTTTGTTCCTTCAGCTCCGAAATCTGGGCTTCATAAGCTGTAAGGTCGGCTTCAAAGTGTTTGAGCTTAGCATCCTGTGCATCCCGCTCAGTCTTGAAAATCTAGAGTTCGTACTTGAGCTCTGCTACCCGTGTTCGGGCCAGCTTGAACTCTTCTCGATCCAGGAGATTCTCATGTTGTTGGGCCAGTTGGATTTTCCATTGATGGGCCAGCTTTTGTAACCACGCCTACCCTTGAAGGAGCAATTTTTCCACTTCGGCTTCATTGGAAGGAGGGTCTGCCGGGCCCTCGGAGTCGGGGATGAAAACATACTACGGAGGCTGCTGCTCTTGGTGTGTTGAACTCGATGCCTGTTCCTTTGGGTGGCCTTCATCCTCAGCCGTGAGCTTATTCTCCCCCACGTGTTCTTCTTCTTGGGGTTTGCTGACATGAGCGGTGGAGAGGGATTGAAAATGCTCCTCTTCATCTTTCTCCTCCTCAGCCTCCTGGCTGGCTACTGTGGCAGGCTCCTGAATTTGGAGCTTGCACTACTTTTTTGTCTGCCACGTCCCCCTCTCCCCACGGGGCATAAGCATGCTACAATGTACCTTAAAAAGCATCATTTAGGTAGCATAAAACTACCTAAAAAAATACCCAACATTGGGTACTGGGTACTTGTTTAAGGTCGCAATAACTAATAAGCATTAAATTGAATGCATTCATTTTAACCTCCAATAATGTTATCTTTACATTAATCTTGAACATCAACATGTTTTTTTACTTCTAATTTGAACATTTAAATTAGTTTTGATTAAAAGAACAAAGGAATAGTACCCAATCCTGAAGTACCTAGTATAGGTACTTTGGTAGGTTCCAAAATTGGACACCTGTAGCATGCTTATGCCCCACGGGTGCGTGGGCATTTTGGAGCTGGTGGAGCCAGAGGTTTATTACCACGATCAAGGGTCGTGGCCTCATATGTTATGGGAGACCTTGCTCCCTATTGCACCTCAGCCTCTTCATGCTGCACTTGAGGTTCATTTTGTGCTGCTGGCTTAGTTGGCTGTCTGAAACCCGAATGTTGGTCCTTTTGATGTTCTGTTGGGGTTATCTGGGGTCCGTGAAAGGTGGGAGTAATGCCCAGCATATTTTTGATGAGGTGCTGAATATGCCCTCCATAATGGCAGTCATGCCTTCCAGATTTTGGTGGAGTATTCCACAGTTGGAGGACCACCTTGTTCATTCTTGATTGGAGAAGCTCTCCCTAATTGATGTGCGTGTCACCATAGACAGCCAATACTACGGTGTGATACATGAGCCCGCTCAATTGTGTGTTTTTCGTGGTCTGCCTGTCTACTTTCCTTCAAATCGGATGCCCCAATTGTGCAATATGGGGAGGTAGAGTTTTGTAGTTGCTTGTAACATTTTTTGCGAGTTGTTTCGCTGGAGAATTGGAGATATCTGCGAAATATATTTGTGAATGGTCAAGGGAGGGAGACACCTGCTGGAATAGAAAAGCTCTGTTGATGAGCTCCTCAATGATCTTGATAGTTTGCCCTCCTACTGTGGCAGTCACTAGATCACCGATAACTTTGTAAGATTTGGCAAACTCTTGCAGCTGATCAACTTGTAAACGCAGCCACTTCAACCTATTGAACTCGGACAACCCAACTTTTTGGAATAGGGTGTGCTCCTCCAAAGTTAGGGTTTGCAGCGTTTGAATCCAAGCTGTGGAAAAATCAACTGGAAGAGATGTTGTAGGAGCACTTGATTCGGCCATGGCGAAAAGAGGCGAAATGAGTGGACAGAGGGGCGAGAACAAGCGAGTCGCCAGAGTATGGATAGTGCAAAGGAGAAAGAAAGCGCAAGAGTGAAGTGAAGAAGAAGATAAAAGACGAAGGACAGAATTTATAGTTGGGCGAAGGGGTGCATTGATGAGGAGCAATCGTTCGTGTGAAGAATGAGATGTCAGACGGCGGATGGAGACATGTAGAAAAAGAGTGATGATGAAAAAAGGAGCGACTGATGTGGCGGAAGTGACAGGAAACAATCGAAAAGGGGAGAAGAAAGATGATGAGCTGGCGGTGGTGACGTCAGCAAAATAGAGTTGGAACTGGAAGGGGTGTTGAGTCAGAAAAATCGTGGAAGATGTCATACGGAACTGTGTGGAAAAGAGCGGAAGCAACGGCGTGCATGATATCGTGTAAGTGATTGTGCAAAACTACATGGATGGAAGCGGGTATGTGGGATCATGTAAAATGGAAATGGGACATGAAACGTTCATGGAGGGATGGGGCGAATCGTGGAGAAAGACGTGTGGTAGGTATTGCGACTGGAAGGTGCATGAAGTGAGGTGTTTGAGTGGGTGCGGGTGAAATGTCGTGCGAAAAAATCGTGAAGAAGTGGCGTGTGTGATATTGGATGGAGAATCGTGCCAATTATCGGGTGACCGGACATGTCATGTAAAAGAACGCATGAATGGTCGTGACGAAGATCGTATATAATGTGTCGTGCGGAGAAACACGAACATGTAATTGAGTAGAAGACATCTGTCAATGATGAACGAAGTGAGGTGGAGGAATTTCTGTCGTGTAGGGTGTCATGTGAAGAGGCAATGGATGAAATTAGAATGAATAATGAAGTTGGAGATGATGAAGAGAGCATGACAGCAGATGCATAAGGAAGTGGCCCATGTAGAGTAACAGGAATATAGGGGGCAAGTATAACGGAAGCAGATGGAAGAAAAGGAGGGTCCCAAGGGATATCATCATAGGATCTATTAAATAATCGGGAGGAACGGAAGGTACGGGAACACAGGGAGGATCAGTGGTCACAATTGAAGAGGAAGAAGCAAGTGATAGTTTAACAGAATCAGAAAAAACAGGTGCAACAGAAAAAATAGATGGAGAGGTAGAAAAAAGAGAATGGATGATCACATGATAGGAGTTGTACTGTGATAGATTGAAAAGAACTGCTAGGGCCTCATCATTGTATAGGTCGTTGTTCGTCCAAGGATCTGCAACAGGTAGTGGCTGAGTAGAACATGTGGCAACCATGGCCATGTCATTTTTCAGGTTAATCGTAAAATGTTGCTATTTATTTTCGACTAAAATGATGCGGCCGGTAGTGAGATCAAGGACAACTGTGGATCGGGCATCAGAAATTTCCAAAAGATCTTGGTGCCAGTTGTGCTGCCCTTCCGCCTGGCGGAGAAAGGGATAACTGACCAGCATTTCATAATCGCGTGGATCCTGATCGGGTTGTAACACGCCAAAATCGGCAGTGAACTATAGTTGACTAATATGGAGTTCCAGATTTTTGATGATTCCTTGAGGACTAGAGATCGTGCCATTGGCCATTTTTATATCATAGGTAGGCCCGTGCAGTTGATGTATGCCCAAGCGTCTCTTCAAGCCATCTGCGCCATCTGTGATTAAATTTACGGCACTGCCGCCATCAACCTGAACTTTGTTTATGCGGTGCAGGCCAACAAAAATATCCATAGTAGGGGTGGTGGTGCCTACCGCACCCACCAGTACTGTCGGGAGAGGTGATGAAGATGGAAAGATTCGGCAAATAGAGTGAAGTGTGGAAAGACTGAGAGTGATTTTGGCGTGCTGAAAAGAGCGGAAAAGTTCGGCAGGAATGGTGGTGGATGAAAGGGGTGGTAGTTTCAGGATCTAGAAGATGACAGACAGAGGTAAATGGAGCTTCGTATTTGTGAGAGCTTCCTGCACTTCCAATGGCAGTGCCGGGTTGGCAGGTAAAGGGATCTCAGTGATGGTAGGTATATGAGTGACGACTTCTTGAAAAGTTTGAGCTGCAGTCGGCAGATCAATTGGTTCTTTGTCCTTTCTTGACCTTGTTGTTGAAAATACTGCTTCTAGAGCCATTCCACTGAGAGTGAGCCTTTTTTTCAACTGTAAAGTCGCTGCTGAGTTTCCCAACTCAGATCTTTAAATTTAGGCACAGGCATGGTTGCTAGGACCATGTTGACTGGATGAATGTCCCGGCATGGTACTTCTGAAATCCAATTCGAAGATCTTCTGTTGGGTTCACTGAGACTTACCTGATCCAACCGTTGCACGACTTGTTGTTTTACCGGGGTTGTTTGCTGTTGTGGCTGGCGGGGCTGAAAAGGTGCTCGATTGAAAGAGAGCGGGTGCTTGGGGGCACGCCCGGGGTTGCCTTTGGCCTTGCATAGTTGATCCAGAGAGATGTAGACATAGGCGAGTTGGGTCATGCCAGGTAGTTGAACTTGCACTACGGGCAGCTGCGGGCAATCTTGCAGAGTATGGCCTTTCTGATTGCAGTGAAAGCAAGTGACACCCATTAGGTCTCGAGAAGTAGAAGCCCGTGCAGCAATAGCATTAGTATTTTGAATCGGGAAGCTGGACAAAAAAAAAGCAGTTGAGGTGTGTTGCATTCCTCATTCGTATGGTTGGTCATGTTGCATTTTCTTGCAGTGGCAGGGACCCACTAAGGCATTGCATTCGTTAACCTGATGTCCCGCCACAAAACAGTGGCTACACCAAATATGGCTGTGAGAAGGTGCAGATTGGATTGGCTGTGGAGGCACAATATGAGTAGTTAGTGGAAGTGAAGTCTTCGCAGAAACAGGTATTCGGGATGCAATGTTGACGGATCGATAGCAGCTTTGATAGCTTCTTCCAGAGTCTTTGGTCCTTGAAGCTCAGTATAGACCCGAATTTGCTGATTGAGCCCTTGCAAGAACCAAGCTAAGAGCCAACTGTTCGATGGCATCTCAACCAGTTTAGTGACCAGTAACTGGATACGATCTGCGAATTCCCTTGGCGATTCAGAGGACTTTTATTGTTGGCGTGCCAACTGAGTGAGTAATTGAGAATCGTCTTCAGTGCAGCTGTAGTGCGTGAGAAAGGCCTGATGCATGAGTGTACAGTCTTCATTCCAAGATTTCTTGTTTGCTAGAATCCATTCTTTCTGTTGTCCTTGCAGTGTAGTACTGAAGAGATGAAACTAGAGAAGAGGATCTTGATGGCCGTTCAGTACTGCTAATAACTCACACTCCGCCAAATGTGTTGCTTCACTTTGCTTAGTAGAGGGCTTGCCGTGCAGAGTACCAAAAAGTGGGTAGTTAATTAACCTTCACTACAAGAGATTGGACGTTTAGCAACGTCTATATCGACGTCTGTGCCACGTCTGTGCGACGTCTGCT
>JAANSK020017578.1:0-18235 GCA_011763485.2 Isoetes engelmannii
AACTAGATTCGGCACTCTCTAGGAGTTCACGAATATATTTTCCTATATAAGGCAAAATATTACGCTGGTTAAACAACACATCCAGCGGGATACTCCAATCTATCATAGGATATTTGGTGCGAATGCTATCATGTTTGACACAGAAGTAGATAGCATGCCTTTCAGTTTCAAATCTTATCTATTTGTTATAAAAGGAACATGTTTATATTTTTTATGATAAAGGCCAACATGTGCAAACAGTGTGGGGATCCTCATAAGTGTTGACCATCATTTCATTTGATATTCATATCTGCAGCAGACCCACTTCTCTAAATATTCTTGGCAGATAGATTGATTCAAAATGACTGAGCATATTAGAATACACTTGTTATTCTTTATGCAGACATAAAGGGACAATTATTATTGGATGTTGTAGTCGATATGCAACCTAATAGTTTGAATGCATGAAATAGGTAAAGATCCAGATAGAGAACGGTGATGAGTTTAACATCGTATACACAACTAAATTCCTTTGACTCTATAGGCTAAAATTTAATTGCAGTTATTGTTTTAAAGATGCAAATGCAAGGTCATTTGCAAGGTTGTGTTTAGATCTAGTAGATGCGCATGGAGTAAGAATTTTACGTTATTCCATATACATTTAGAATTAGAAGTCACTTAGGTGAATGAAACGAAAAGAAGTGCAAAAACTCAAGAATTTGTTTGTCTATGCATGTGTATGTTTCTATTCTTATTCAAATTCCACAATGGAAACCATACCTGATGCTAATTTCAATTTTGTCTACAATAAAAACCATGCCTAGCATACATAGTGCCATTTTTTCCCTATAAATATTGTCCCTTGATCTTTTCCTACAATTGCAATTGCACCACCACTTTCCAAGCCATTTTTACTTCGAATAGGCATTGCATTACCAAATGTTGGACATTAATAGACATATTGTGCATACTGGAGCATCCAACAAACCATTACATCCAACAATTGTAAAGCAAATTCCCCCTAAAACCCCTTTTGGTTTGGGTGCATATTCACACGGGCGGTGACTCCGGGCAGCGATTTTTAATTTACCTTCGTTTCTGGGATTTCACGCCCAACAATCCAAAGTGCGATTTTGGGCAGTCTCAAACTCGAGACATGTAGTTGCTAGAACTAGTGTGTTACTACTAGATCAAACACTCAGATGCAGGCTTACTTAAATGGAGCCTTACATATACGTACGGAATTATGTAGTAAAAACCCCTCTCCCGACCACTCACATGTTTGGTAAGGTTCATCGATGTGAACCCCCTTGCATAGAACAAGGAAATGAGATAAAAAGATTTTATTTTTATTTATTTTTTGTAAACTATTTAAAGGAACTAAAATCAATTATTGAACGAGAGATGCTTTTCAATTGCTCTTTACCAATTAAGAAACTTTACACCTAAACACGTTGGCATAGTCTTAGCAAAAAATTAAATGTTCTCTTTGTTTATAATGTTGGATCACATTTCCCTCTTTCTAGCTTAGCATTTCAATTCAAAGGTAGCTTTAAAAACTCCAGAATTTCAATGTTATATTTCCATTGAAGCATTGGTGCATATGTTAGTATAGACCTAAATCTCCACTAGGTTTAGCTAGAACGTAATTGGCAAAGAATGAGGATAGTTCATCTTGAGTTATTGATGCGTACTTATTTGCAAACGTTTCCTATACACCGATTATATGTTAGGTGTTCTTTTGCACGGCGAATAATTCATCTTGAGTTATAGATGGGTACTTATTTGCAAACATTTCCCATACACCATTTATATGTTAGGTGTTCTTTTGCCCGGCATCGCCGGGCACCAGTTTCTAGTAAGGGCAAAATTTTACTTGCGTTAGTTGAAGGTGGCTTTTGAGAGCAGACCAATCGAATGCTAGGATTTAAGAAATGCCTTCCATTGAAATGATTCCACTACGACAGGAGTTTAGGTTTGGGTTGCCAGAAATAGCTTGATAATCGTTGTTGGATAAGTGTCAGACGATCCCGCTGACATTTGTGGAGAAAGAAAATTACCAGCAAGAAAATGTTGACACGCAACCACCAAAATCATGGATCTACTCCACAATACTTTTTTGCGGAAGCTGTTTCACGCTAATGGAATCCCAATGAGCAGCAATTTCATGCTATAACCTAGGCAATTGCAGCAAAACAGATCAAGGCCATTATCTCATGTGGAATCTCCACCTAAATGTATAAATAAACAAAGGTAGCAAATATAGGATTAGCTTACGATGAGGTAGGATTAGCTTAAGAGAATTATATAGGAAAGTAGGATTAATGGTCCACGCATTTGTGTCTCACTTCCGATTGGGCAGCCTATACTTGATTGTGTGGTTGTTAAAAGTGGCACGTGGTATAAAAAATTGTCGTTGTCATCTTTTTGTTTCTACGTTGTCCTGCTCTCATGCTCTTGTTTCCGAGGCTCCTCCCTCGGCAGTAAAGCCTTCTCAGTCCTCTCATCCTCCTTCTGGTCCCATGTCTAGTATCGTTACCTCCATGGTTGCCACTCGTGTTCCTGCTCCTTCTGTAGTGATACATTCTTCAACAGCATCTGCTTCAATTGGTGATCCTCCTTGTGATGTGACTCCATTAGCTTCCTCTCGTAGTATATCTCCATGTATTTCTCCCTTTGTCCTTCTGCCAGTTGCACCCCTCGATAAAGTCTCACTTGTTCCCCATGTTCATTCTTCAGTTTTTACACGAAGTGACGTAAATGTTCTTGTGCCTTCTTCTGATCTGGTTGTGCATCGGTCATCACCATATATGATTCTTCCTTCTTCATATGTAGAGATGTCAATTGTGTGCAATTGTGTGCCTTCTTCCTTCTTCAGTGTGCAATTGTGCCTTTTGTTTTTAATGCTGCTGATTCTCTTCAACATCCTAAGAGTATCATCAATCAAGAGGATGGTTAGAAACGTGTTTCCCTTAAGAAGATAGCTTCACAGAGAAGATCTCCAGCAGTTCATATTCCTGAGTTGGAATATGAGGCTTACTCCGGCCGTAGTAACTCTAAGGATA
Organism: Isoetes engelmannii; assembly: GCA_011763485.2. Classification (NCBI taxonomy): domain Eukaryota; kingdom Viridiplantae; phylum Streptophyta; class Lycopodiopsida; order Isoetales; family Isoetaceae; genus Isoetes; species Isoetes engelmannii. Next base: position 3,045 of record JAANSK020017578.1, read on the forward strand.
CCAGGTAGCTCTACACAGGGGAAATATTTTTTCTCTAAGTTTTAAACCCATACCCGAGTCTCGTGTACTTGTTTTCATGGTTTATAATGATAAATATATCTGTCGTGCTTAAAAAAATATATATATCTTAGTGTGGTTAGTAGCTCGACTTATTGCAGATTTGAGTCCAGAACATTGGCAAATCAGGGAGGCATGCTCGACTTATTGCAGATTATGGTAAGTGAGCCAAACTAAGGAAAGCCTCCCTAGTTTCGGACATTTCAAAGCCTGATTAAATTTGGCCCTGCACCTGGATTGTCCGAGAGCCTATGTTTTGGTGCCATTAGAATCACGGGATAATTAAATAAGGAACCAAATTCGAGACAGGCTTTGACAATTGTAAGGAGGGAAAATCGTGATTATAGATTAAAAAAAAATATAAGTACAAGGACGTAGTCCACAGATTCTTCAAAAACTGCTCTTGCTTTCAAATTCAACTATCATGTAGTAAACAAAGGGGTCCATGAACTCCTGCTTGAAGCTGAAGAGAGTCAATGCCCGAACCAAAATCCTTGCAAGGTGGTAAAACAGTTAGTCACACGTTTCTACCTTACCACATTGCAAGGAGCACATTCTGGTGGTGCGTTCTTGACTTCTCCCCATACTTGAGCTGCTGTTAATTATTCTAAAACCAACAAGAGCAAAGTGGCCAAGACAGAGAGATCATCTCCATGCTCAATTGGAGCAGAAACAAGGGATGATAAGCCTGTCCAGCCACCAGTACAAAATCACAGAGCGCGTGATTTCTCTGCCTCAATTTATCATTCAGAGTGGCAGCTATTTTTTGTCTATGCGCAGCCGTCAAAATGAATCTGTCTTGTGGTCTCCTTATCCGTTCAGGCAGTATCACATTGAAGAGCCACCTTGATTTTCTGTACAGTAGAGGTGATGAGAGTGTTGACAGTGTTGACCGAGTCAAGGCTGAGTTTTGCAGAGGGCACTGTGCTGACTAGGATCTGGAAAGCAGCAGTCAACAGTGAACCTGGCCTAGCAGGTCTTTCAGAATCATTCTGAGATTGAATTGATGATGCATCATTTCCATCAGGCAATATGGCAAACCCAGATGGCAGCAATGCAACATAGTTGGAATCACCACCCTGCAAGACGAGGTCAATTGCCGGAATATCTACAGGCGCATAAACAACAGTAGATCCACATGCGTCTGTGCAATTCTCTTGAATGATGAGCATGTTGCTAGCATTACAGTTGGGTGTCTGCAACAGTTTCATATCATTGATGTCAGCAACGAAAACATAAAATCTGAATGAAGAACCAAAAGGATAAAGTGATTCAATACTGACATTCACTTGAAGAAGAGACACACAATTTCCAGGGTCAGGACCCTTGGCAATATGAGCTATTTCTTCCACAACTCCCCCATTTGATAGGATGTCCCACTACATTAGATCAAGGAAAAAGGAGTGAGTTGCCAATAAACAATGGTAAGTGAAATATGAAGAATTATGTAACATTGTCCTGAGGTTTACAAAAGATAATAGTCTATCTTTCGTAAACCTCAGGACAATGTTACATGTTACCTAAGAGATTTACAAAAGATAATAGTCTATTATCTTTTGTAAACCTCAAGACAATGTTACATGTTAACTAAGAGAATTACCTCTTGGCGCGAGCTTTCATCTCTGAGATATTCAAAGAGGCGTTGAGGAGAGACTGGTAGCCAAAGAGATGTAGCAGCACTGAGCACAGTACCAGGAGGCTCGCCGGGAGACTCTGAACTCTTGCGAGTTGCGACCCTAACTCCAGTTTCAGTGCAAGGCAACACTCCGTTTTCTCCATTTCCAGACAATGTAGTCCATGTCAGTACGCTTGACGCGCTTACTCCAGCATAGAAATTGTTGGTCATTCTTTGAGCCAGTTTCAACATGCTCTTCCTTCCCTGAACATTCCGAATTAATCTGGAAGCTAAATAAACACAGAACTGGCTTCAGAATTCACTTTTTTTAAACATAACAACGTTCAGAAATCAATTCTTACTTGCTGAATCTCCACCAGGTATATTAGCTGCAAGAAAACTCGAGATCTTTTCACATTGCCTTTGCAATACATTAAGCCACCTTCTGGCTCCAAATGCCTGTCCACTGTTAACAAGATTCTTGTACATTTTGTTCACCATTCGATCATCATATTCCATATGTTGAAGAACTGTCACCTTCACGAGCATGCAAATATTCATATATTAAGTTATGCATATGCAATTTTATATTAGATTAGAATAAACTGATACGTACCTTGCTGTAACCATTGGGCATTTCTTGAATCATGAATCCAGAGGGGCGCATGCGACATCGCGTGGAAGATGTTGCATCTCTTGCAAGATCAACAGAAACGTCTACAACAGCCCAAACTCCAGCATCATGTTGTTTACAGAATCTCAAGAAACAAAGTTCTCTTGTGGGTACATTGGGAGATAGCACTTGGAGTTCAGAAAACATCTATAAGACCAAAACATTGAATTAGGTATAATGCTTTTTAAACAGCATCTGTCATCAATAATCTGTGTCTACAAATTAAACATTTACCAGCTGAAAAGCACCATTTCTGTTTCCAGGGACACCAGTAACAACAACATCGATAGACCCCGCTCGAGAAATTATGCAAGGGAATGTTTCCATCCACCGGATCTGAGGAATTACAAAAAAAAAAAAAAAAAAAAAAAAAACAGGTTTGTTCAGCTTTCGGATTTGTGTTCCAGAAGAGGAAAACATTCGGAAAAATTGTATATACCGGATCAACAAGAATCTCCACAAGAGTAACAGCGTTCATCATGACAATGCCAGATTCACGGGTAGCCTCTGTTTTCAAGCCGAAAGGCTTAGGACCCAAGCTAGATGGATACTGTCTGATATATTCATCGTAGTTTAGAACCTCGGAAGGCCCATCTGGACTGGGAATCCATGAGGATTCTTCCGGCTGGCACATCCGGTAGAATTCTTCCATAGCCGTGAGTGCCATTTCAAACAACATGGCTTTTTCTGTGTCCCCTCTTGGATCAGAAAGATGAGACAGCCCCGATAAATTTGACATTGCAAAGCTTCCGCCTACTGCCAATTCGAGTGAAGAAGAGGGCATTAATTGATGGTGGTGATGACCCAACGTCGTAATTGGTCTGCCCAAATACTTGGCTGCAAGGGCGCTTACTCGATCAAGCTGCCATGCAGATTTTAAATAAGTTTGGGAAGAAATACTGTGGCAATAAAATATTGAATTGATAAGAATTTGTCACCTCGTCTTTAAGCCGAGCATTTTCAATTCGTAGTTGTTGCTCGTCCAGAGACATTTCACCCAGAGTGGAAGGTCCGCCACAATTTGGGCATGACGCATTTCTTATTGCCTCTTTCATGGTTATATTTTCTGCTCTCAGCCTTTCGTTTTCTTGCTTGAGAATGGTGTTTTCAGTACGTTCTTGTTGGGTCTAAAATCAGCAACTCAAGTGTCAAAAGACTGTCCATTTTTTGTCAGAATTACAAGCAATTTGGTCACATACGACAGGAAATGCTACCTTCATTTGGGTACGACGATTTTGAAACCAGAATTTGACCTGGCGAGGCTCAAGACCCAGCTCCCGGCTAAGCTCTTGCCTTTGTTTATCGTCAGGATGTGGGCACTGCTTAAAGAAGCTGCCAAAACCCAAACACATTCAAGATCAACAACTAGAAATCCATGGCCGAAAACAGAAGTATTCTTACGCTTCCATTTCTTGAATCTGCCTTGGAGTGTGGCGGTGGTATCTTTTCTTTCTGGGAGGCTCCGCATCCTGTTCATCGCCAGATCCACCTTCCAAATTATCACTTCCAGACCTGCTTTCATACTCATCTTCCTTCACTCTAATCTTGCCAGAAACCTCCATATCCAAGGGAGGCAGCATATCAGCACCACCTTCAAGCAAATTGGGCTGTCGAAAACAATATTGGAGTCAGATCTAAAACAAAATACAAGAACAGAGACAGATTAGAATATGAAGAAAAATCTTACAACTAAACCGAGAGACAATCCAGAAGAAGTGTTGTTATACATATTCTTGGAGATGGAAGATCTAGGCATGGTGGGGATAAGTCTGTGGGCTGCCATAACACCGCCAGACATGTTTCCAAGGTCCGACAAGAGGCCAACAGTCGGGCCTCCAACTCTCATGACTCTAGGGCTAGAAACAAAGATTTGTACACATAGAAAAGTCTAGTGCTTGATTCAAAGAAAGATTTCTACACAAAGAAAAGTCTAGTGCTTGATTCTTGGAAGCTGAAAAGAAGAATCAAGTGCAAAGAAAAAGGTAAGGGAGCAAATGGGACTGAAGAGAGTGATGGAGGCAAAGAGTTGGTTGTCTCCACAACTCTCTCACACAGTCCAGAGAGAAAGAGGGAGAATGAAGGCCATAGTCATTCAACAGCAAATCAGGCTCTCCTTTCTCGCTCTGTCTCCCCTCCCTCACCGCTGTTACTTCAAAACCTCAAAACAAACTCCGCCCTTCTCAACCAAACCAAACAAAAAACCCCTCCTTTGCTTCTCCTTCACCCCTCCAACAGATCAAACCCCTCGTTTCTTCCCATCACAACAAAATTCGTATTAAAAGACTGTTGAGATCACAAAATCAGATATAAAATCAACAGATTGTTTAGGGCTTGCAGTGAAGGATGAGACAAAGAGTAAATGAGGAGTGGCGAGATGAGATCCGGCTTCAAAATGCGAGCTACAAACAAAAGAGATGAATATGAAATGAAAGAGTGGATTGAGTGAAGAAGAGGAGGGCCATTAATAATGGCGAGACTTGGAAGTCTGACGCGCGAGCAGCCTGCCATTAATGCAGCGTATGAACGCTAGCTGCTGCATTGATTGAAGAAAACGACCCAATTTTGGTGTAGCACCGCCACCCCCCCCATTTCGCAGGAATATAGAATTCCTCCTTTTTCGCAGTTTCGCTAACCCCCCGCTAAATTTGGCGGTTTCTTCGCCATTCAAGTACCAAATGTAGTTTTAATTGCCTTGTATAACCCCCCTTTTTTATGTGTGACATTCCACATTATACCTTTCGTTGGCCTTAGACATCTTTATTGCCCTTCCTTTCCAATTATTCCGGTTTCATCAATTTTCTTTATTTCCACATTCTTTTTCCATCTTTTACTCCACGTGGACCACTAGATCATTTTCTTAACTCCACCTTGTACCATGTAGTGCAAGCATTCAATACATTTTCTCTTAGAATTTGGTTTTCCAGCAATGTTGTGCAAGCATTCAATACGTTTTCTCCGAGAATTTGGTTTTCCAGCAATGTTGCGTTTATGACCCTTCTCCAATGTTGTGTTGTAACACGACTGTTGTTAAATGACTATAGCTATTTTGTATTTGCCTCTTGATTGTCCAAATGAAAACAACTTCATCCTCACCTCATTCAATTGCCTATCATGAAAATTAACTCGTTGTCCTGGTGATTTTCTTTTTTCTCAATTGTTGCCCAGCGCAGCTGTGACAAAATGATGAATGTCGCATGCTATTTATGGCTTGGACCACATCTGTAAAGTCTAGCCTGAATTCAATACATCAAAACAAGTGTAGACTAGCTCTATGAAGTTTGAGTTCTAAAGCCATAGTAAGTAAGCTCAGGATGTTCTCGATGAATGTTCACAATACTAGCCTCACTGCATTGATTTCTTCTAATATGTCTGTCGTGATATTTGTGTCATGTTCATAAGATTCCAAGCAAGGTTCCTTAAAGGCATACCTACATCACAATTTGGCTACAGTGGACCAATTACAGCCGGATCGAGACAAAATTGTCACTGAAGAAAGCTTCATTTACCCGTCGCACGACTATTTCTTTTCACTACATATTAGGTCGTGACAAAGTTTTTCAGGGCCCATGTTTATGAGATTCACGTGAGATGCTCATTCAACTTTTCCTAATTCTTGCAATTTACATTGAGCGTAATGACTTCTCAACTTCTAATTAGCTATGGGGTTTCAAAAGCATGATGAACTTAAAAGTGACCTAAGGTAGTTCATCAATGAGATCCAATCTATACCTCAATCTCATTCCATTCCCTTTTGTCTAAATCATTTTGATGCAAATACTCGTAGTTCTTCAACGAGATCATATTATACCTCAATCTCATTCCATTCCCTTTTGTCTAAATCATTTTGATGCAAGTACTCCTTTGGTCTACATCAATTGTAGTCCTCACTTTGACTAGTATTTAATACCTTGTTTTGGTCTCTAACTATAAGGTAGCTCTTTTTAACCTTATCGTCCGCTTAGAACATCAATATGAATAATGTTTTGACATGGATCAACCACAGCCAAAAACAACTTATCTAGTATCTAGCATCTTTCTTAACATTTTTGTCCATCTTAAACATTCAATACGTTTTCAATATGTTGTGCAAGCATTCAATATGTTGTGGAAGCATTCAATACGTTTTCTCCGAGAATTTGGTTTTCCAGCAATGTTGTGTTTATGACCCTTCTCCAGTGTTGTGTTGTAACACGACTGTTGTTAAATGACCATAGCTATTTTGTATTTGCCTCTTGATTGTCCAAATGCTTCATCTCCACCTCATTCAATTGCCCTATCATGAGAATTAACTCGTCGTCCCGGTGATTTTCTTTTTTCTCAATTGTTGCCCAGCGCAACTGTGACAAAATGATGAATGTCGCATGCTATTTATTGCTTGGACCATATCTGAAAAGCCTAGCCTGAATTCAATACATCAAAACAAGTGTAGGCTAGGTCTATGAAGTTTGAGTTCTAAAGCCACAGTAAGTAAGCTCAGGATGTTCTCGATGAATGTTCACAATACTAACCTCACTGCATTGATTTCTTCTAATATGTCTGCCGTGATATTTGTGTCATGTTCATAAGATTCCAAGCAAGGTGCCTTAAAGGCATACCTACATCACAATTCGGCTACAATGGACCACTTGCAGCCGAATCGAGACAAAATTGTCACTGAAGAAAGCTTCATATACCCGTCGCACGACTATTTCTTTTCACTACATATTAGGTAGTGACAAAGTTTTTCAGGGCCCATGTTTATGAGATTCACATGAGATGCTCAATTCATCTTTTCCTAGTTCTTGCAATTTGCATTGAGCATAATGACTTCTCAACTTCCAATTGGCTATGGGGTTCCAAAGCATGATGAAGTTAAAAATGAGCTAAGGTAGTTCATCAATGAGATCCAATCTATACTTCAATCTCATTCAATTCCTTTTTGTCTAAATCATTTTGATGCAAATACTCGTAGTTCTTCAATGAGATCAGATTATACCTCAATCTCATTCCATTCCCTTTTGTCTAAATCATTTTGATGCTAGTACTCCTTTGGTCTACATCAATTGTGGTCCTCACTTTGACTAGTATTTAACACCTTGTTTTGGCCTCTCACAATAAGGTAGCTCTTTTTAACCTTATCACAATCCGCTTAGAACATCAATATGAATAATGTTTTAACATGGATCAACCACAGCCAAAAACAACTTATCTAGTCTCTAGCATCTTTCATAACTTTTTTGTACATCTTAAACATCTAGTGTCCTTCATAATCATCTCAAACTTGGAACTAGGTCATGCACACGTTAGATAGACCATACTATTAGGTAGCTAATGTTGTTCAATGACTGGTAGAATTATAAAGATCCTACCTCTTTCCAAAAATCAATTCTATTTCTAAGTACACATGTGATAATTTTTGTTGTATGCACATTAGGTTTGTTATGAGTAATTCTCACATCTATATGGCCTCTGCCCTATTGGCTTCCCAATCAAAATTTCAAGTGATAGTTACCATTGTCCCTAACTTTGTTTGGAGTGGGTACGAAAAGCATACCGCGGTGAAGATGCACTAGGCCAAAATTTGATGGTGGCTTCGATATGACAGACTTCCATTTGCAAAGTAAGATATCGATTTCTAAGTTCATTTGGAGGACCATTAATGATATGGTTGATTCACCTGGGTTGCGGTTGGTGAAGCAGTCGCTTGCACATTGTGTTCCTTTGGCAAAGCTTCATTAAAACCGCTTCTTCCTTGGGCTCTCTTTTATCAGCTTTGCCCTTTTCCTAATGCTTTCCCTTTTTTGAAAGGCTTGTTGAAGTCTTGAGAGACAGTACAGACCTTATTTTGCATTGACCATGTTGCATGTCATCAATTGCATGCTCCTTGTTGGTGGATACAATCTTCCACTTTGTGTCTCAGTCCATCCATTAACTCAACGGCGTTGGAGATTAGCAGGAATCTTGACAATTGCGGCATGGTATGATTCTGGCCAGCTAGCGACCTGGGAGGCCTTTCAAACTAGGTTCTTGTTATCACGATTGGACAGACCTATTTGGCAAAAGGTCGTTGGTACTCTGCCTCTTGTTGCTCCATCGGCTCTTGAAGGGCACATGTGGATTTCCCACCAGAGTGTTTACGTGCATAGGCTCGTGAACTCTATGTATATGCTGCTTGTAATTGTGATATTCTTCAGCCATCAACAAAGTGGTCCCTTCAACTCTCGCCTCCTAGTTGGAGGCGTATGTGGACTTGGGCTTGGGATAAGTTGTTTCACTCTAAAGTGGTTGTGCTTTAGTGGCAGATTCTTCATAGATGCCCTCGTGTGAATGTGCTTGTCCACAGGTTCGATCCTCGAATCTCAGCACTCTGCCCACTGTGCAAGCGAAGGGATGAGACTATTGAGCACTTCTTTTTCCTGTGTGATCACCTCCAGCATGTTTGGTATTGGCTACTTTCTCCTTTTCTTGTGACATTGACAAGTCAACAGGTCCTCTTGGCTATTTATCCGCATACTTGGAACAAGTTGCGAAGCCAGGCATTTCACTTAGTGTCAGGCTGGTTGTTGTGGTCTATCTGGAAGCGCATAAATTTGTATGTCTTTAAGGGCTTAGACGCTCCTGCTGCTGTTGTCCTCCAGGATGCACAAGCTAGAATTGTTAAGGCTTACCATTGTTCTTCCCTTGCTCCTGCCAAGCGCCAGTTGATCTTTGAGATTTATTTGAGTGTGTTATCTTATGCATAGGCCGGTGGTCCTACTTAGTGGATCATGATTATCCTCTGAGATCTTAATCCTGCCTGTGCATTTGTATTTGTCTTTCACCTTGGATTTTTAATAAAGTTTGACGTCTTTCAAAAAAAAAAAACCAATGAGGAATTACGAGTTTGGCAATATCTTAAAATCTAAAACAGTAGCTTTATATTTTTTTCTGAAGGAAATAAAACCAATGAGGAACTACGAGTTTGGCAATGTCTTAAAATCCAAAACAATAGCTTTGTTAATGTCGTGTGTATGTTTTCTAATGTCTAGTGAGTGAGTATTGATTCGTTGGTTCACTCGACTATGTTTTATATGATCTCAAATGGAAATCCTCATGAATGCAATGTAAGCTGAATAATACTGTGGAGCAATGTTAGTGTGGTTTGGTGTGAACTAAATATATGACATTTAGAAACTAAATATCCTACTGCTCAAATTAAAACCACATTGCTTTCTGTAACCAAATAAATACTAGCAAGTGCATGGCCAGTAGTGATGTGCATGAGTTTGAATGGTATGCTAATTACACTCACTACTGCAATAGGTAGAAATTGCACAAAAGTGACATTTATGCTCCGCCCTTTTGCGGAGCATAAACGTCACTTTTATGCCATTTATTCACATTTACGACCTTTATGCTCCGCAAATAGCACAAAGGTGACGTAAGGCGGAGCATAAACGTCATTTTTGTGCCATTTCTACCTATTTTTATAGTAATGACTACAATGATGTATATATGGTTCAATATGTAGCACAATAACAAGGGGTTCCATGGGGATTTGATATGGATGTATAAATGACCATTTCTAAAACAATAGACAATACCCCTAAAATGAGTGGGTTCTTTTTTTTTTTTAAAGTAGATCCAATAGAAAAATAAATGTGCTAGCTTGCTAGTTGTATTGGTTAAAGCATTTATACTAGAATATATTGAATTGTTTTGGTAGAGATTCGAGTCCCTGTATTTTATCTTTATTCTAAAATCTTAGGTGATCCTTATAAACTACATATAAAATATAAAACAGCCAAAAATAAATAAAAAAATTAAATCGTATAGCATGTCCTTTTAAATCACATAAAACCAGCCCCAAAAATAAATAAGGAATTAAATTGTCTGAAGGACAAGCTCAAACCATAGATTTGTTAAGGGGAATGTATGAAAGCAAAAACTCTTTTTAGAAGAAAGGTTCTTTTTTCTTTAATTCCACATGCTTTCCTTTCTTTGCTCCCATGTGGACCTTAGACCATTTCTAAAACCCACCTTCTTGTACTATGTAGTGCAATGCATTCAATACGCTTTCTCTCGAGAATTTAGTTTTCCTGCAATGTTGCATCTATGATCCTTCTCTTGTTTTGTAGCACGACAGTTGTTATTTGCCATAATATTTTGTATTTGCCTCTTGTCCAAATGCAAATTACTTCACCTGCACCTCATTCAATCTCATATCATGAAGATTAATTTGTCGACGTGTTGATTTCTTTTGTCAATCATTACCTAACTATGACAAAATAATGAATGTCCCATGCTATTTATTGCTTGGACCATATTTGGAATTTAATACAACAAAGCAAAAAAATGTAGACTAAGTCTATGAATTTTGAGTTCTACCACTACAACAACCTCAGGATGTTCTCGATAAATGTTGACAATACTAACCTCGCTGCATTGATTTCCTCTAATATGTCTGTAGTGATATTTGTGTCATGCCCCAAGGTTCCATCCAAGTTGCCTTAAAGTCATACCTACATCACAATTGGCCAGAGTAGATCACTTGCACCTGCACCGAGACAAAAACTGTCACTGAACAAAAAATTCATGTATCAGTCGCACGACTATTTCTTTTGACTACATACAAAGTTTTGCAGGGCCCATGTTTATGAGATTCACATAAGACACCCAACTCAACTTTTTCTAGTTCTTGAAATTTGCATTGAGCGCCATGACTTCTCAACTTCCAACTAGCTATGAGGCTCCAAAAGCCTATTGAAGGTATAAATGACTTTAAGGTAGTCCTTTAATGAGATTTGATCTATCTTCAATCTCAGTCCATTATCTTTTGTCAAGTCAATATGATGCTACTATAGTTTTCAATTTGCCTAATATTTAACACCTTATTTTGGGCTCTAATGATATGGTCGCTCTATTTAACCTTCTGATAATCTACTCAATATGAATATTGTTTTGACATGAGTCAACCACATCAAGCAACAACTTGTTTGTTTAACATCTACCTTAGCGCACTAGTTCATTAGCAATGTGGTCTCGAGTTCGAGACCGCTCAGAATCGTATTCAATACTGTTGGGGGTCAAATCCCAACAGATGCAATGTAAGGTGGTTGGGGGGAGGTCCCAATCGAGCAAAGTAGTGTCGTATGTGGTCACATGTCCCATTGGATGCGGCCTAGTGGCATGGCGTTAAAACTACTATCTATCTTAAAATTTTATACCTTATTTTGACCATGTTAAACATCTAGTCATCCTTATAATCATGTAGTCAAACTTGGATCTAGGTCATGCACACTTTATAGATAGACATATTAGTAGGTAGCTAGTGTAAATCATTGCTTGTTGGAATTATAAAGACATTAGCTCTTCCTAAATACATTTGTGACCCCTCTCTAGTGTTGTTGCATGTTATTCATTGCTTCGACCATATGTGTAAAGTCTAGCCTGGATTCAAGACATCAAAACAAGCATAGACTAGTCTATGAGGTTTGAGTTCTAAAAGCACAGTAAGCTCAGGATGTTCTCAATAAATGTTGACAATACTAACGTCACTGCATTGATTTCTTCTAATATGTCTGTTGTGATATTTGTGTCATGTCTCTAAGGTTCCAACTAAGGTGCCTTAAAGTCATACTTGCATCACAATTTGGCTAGAGTTGGACATCAACATGAATAATGCTTTGACGTGGATCGACCATAGGAAAAAGCAACTTATCTAGTGTTTAACATCTTCCTTAACATCTTTTACCTTACTTTGTCCGTCTTAAGCATCTAGTAGCCTTTATAATCATCTACTCAAACTTGGAACTAGGTCGCACACACTTTAGATAGACCATACTATTAGATAGTTAGTGTTCCTCATTGCTTGGTAGAGTTATAAAGACCCTACCTTTTTCTAAAAACCAATTCTATTTCTAAGTACACATGTGCCAATTTTTGTTGTATGCACATTAGATTTGGTATTCGTTGCAATCTATTTGGGGGTCTAAGACATCTTCATGTCTTACAACAATAGGCTACTATGAAGTTATAGACATAAGTAGAATATCAATAGGCTACTATGAAGTTATAGACATAAGTAGAATACTACCAAAATTGAAAGAGGGTCAAGCGTGCATGAGAAAGGAATGTTGGATAAGAAAACTTCGTTATATTTTTTCCAAAGAAAATAAAGCCAATAAGCAACTAGGAGTTTGGCAATATCTTAAAATCTAGCTTTGTTAATGTTTGTGCGTGTCCTTCCTTCCTTCCTTCCTTCCTTCCTTCCTTATAATGTCTAGTGAGTGAGGATTGATTCGTTGGTTCGCTTGACTATTTTTTATATGATCTCAAATGTAAATCCTCATAAACATGCAATGTAAGTGAATAACACCATAGAGCAATGTTAGTGTAGGTTGGTGTGAACTAAGCATATGACATCTAGAAACCATATATCCTACTACTCAAATTAAAACCACATTGCTTTATGTATGCAAATCTAAAGCCAAATAAATGCTAATAAGTGTATGAGTGGTAGTGATGTGCATGATTTCGAATGGTATGCTACTTAAACTATATAATGATGTGCATATGGTTCAATATGTAGCACAATAACAAGGGTTCTAGGTGAATTTGATGTGGACGTATAAATGACCATTTCTCAAACAATAGACAATACCCCTAAAATGAGTGGGTTCTTTTTTGAACAAAAAGCACAAATCCAATAGAAAAAATAAACATGCTAGCTCGCTAATTGTATTGGTCAAAGAATTCTTACTAGGACATTGAACTATTTTAGTAGATGTTGGAATCCCCATATTTTATATTTGAAAACCTTAGGCGAACCGTATAGCATATCCTTCCAAACCACATAAAAGTAGCCAGAAATAAATAAATAATTAAATCGTATAGCATATCCTTGAAGCAAAAGCATCCAAGAGAGAAACACAAAGCACCCCATCCCGTTCGCCCAGACCAAATCCTCCAACAGAACCCAAGTAATGGTATCGGTTCATCCCAACCCACTTTTTTTTCTTACCAGGTTCTCTTTTCCCCTTACCAAGCATCTATGTTGACAAACCCTTCACCCACGACCTTTTCTTCTATATCCTGGATTGGCCAGCTCTTAATTTAGTCCTGGCAATTTCCTCCAGTCATGAATTCTGCTCCCAAATTTTGACTTCTGATTTCAAGCTCCCAGATTGGCCTGGCCTTGATTATGCTACAGATACGATTTGGTCAGATACCACTTCCTTCAGTCTTTCGACTGTTAGGCATCTGCCCAATCTAGCAAACGTCTAGGACTTTTTTTCTGATTCTTTATCCAGAGCATGCGGCTTCTTGCTTTCAGGTGGCTATATCATCCCCTTTTACCTTATGACCAGGAAACAGAGTAAGCACCATTCACACACCCGAGAACAAACTATTGTGGCTGAGTACATAGTGGAGCAAGCGCCAGTTACTCAGTACCTTGAAGAGGAGTATTGGTTCACGAATTTTGGTGATGAGCCGGGCATGCCAGATCTTTCAGTTCTTTAGCTTTCAGGAGCAGATGCTCATGTGACTATCCCCAACAAATCAGGATATTGTCTCAAGCACATGGCAACAAGCATCTTTCGCAGGCCCGAAAATTTTACTAGAAGGTAAGCTCATGATTCAGAAAATGGTTTTGTCCTATTCCAGAATGGGGGATGGTAATACACAGTCACATTTGCCATTTGGAGCAGTATTACGCACGAATGCCGCCATTTAGACTCAGGATCATGGTACCAATGCCATATTCTATCCACAACCATATGTACCTGTTGAAACACTTTACATGGATGCCATGGTACAAAGAGATGAGGTTCCATACTACAAGATAGGGCGTGGAGCCACAGATAGATTCTGATGTAGCAGTGATAGCACACGGGGACTAGGAAAAGAGCCGGTATAGAATGGGAGTGCATGTTGGATTTCAAATTTGCATATAGTAGGGGTGCCTAAAACTTGTGGTTGTCCGGATGTGGAGGAAGTTGAGCACTTCTTTACAGACGAGATGCATATACAGAGTTCTGGCATAGTTACAGCTCCCCGGGTGGGGGGTCATAGACCCCATCGACCCTATAATATTCTTGTTACCTTTCGCACAACACAGGACAAGTTGCATATTCTGCAACGTGAGAGCCATCTTAGAGCTACTTCTTATTCTGTACAGGAATATCTCTCATCGGTGCAATGGTCTATACGTTGCGATGAACTATGTAAAGTCAAGAAAGCACGGCTACAACACAAATGGGCAATTTATAGAGGCAGAACAACTATTGTTCGTGACAGTTGGCCCCAAACCCTTGGTTGTACCTTTAGTTGTCTGTATATGTGTCTGTATAGGTATGTATTTGGGCTTATTGCCCTTATTGTGTTTGGTACTAGGGCATAGTCCTCAAGTTCATTTGGGTTTTTTTTGCCCTTTGCATGTACTCGTCCCATAACCCAATGGGGTTCCGTGGTCGTAAAAAATATTATCTATCTAGCTATCTTCTAAACCACATGAAAGCAGCCTAGAAATAAACAAAAAATTAAATTGCATGAAGGGCAGGCCCAAATCAGAGATTTGTTAAGGGGAATGTATGAAAGCAAAAACCTTGTTCCCACGTGGATTCGAGATCATCTCTTAAACCCACCTTCTTGTACTATGTAGTGCAAGCATTCAATACATTTTCTCTAGAGAATTTGGTTTTCCAACAATGTTGTACCTATGACATGTCTCTTGTGTTGTAGCACAATGGTTGTGATCTAACTATAACATTTCGTATTTGCCTTTTTTCCAAATGCAAACAACTCATTTGCACCTCATTCAATTCCCTATCATGAATATTAATTAGGCAACGTGGTGATTTCTTTGTCAATTATTACCTAGCTATG
>JAANSK020017689.1:0-18232 GCA_011763485.2 Isoetes engelmannii
TGCCTCGGGGGGGGGGGGGGGGGTGTCATCTTCCTGTAACGCCACTTTGAACATGACACTTAGAACCGGTACTATGGACTGCCATGCCCACTTAAGCCACTCTGCCTGCATGCCTTGTAAGTCTATTGCTTTCCCCTTGGCAAGACACTGTAAGACCTGAATGATATCTCCCTCTGTGATTTATAGCGTCGGGCCTTCCCTGCAAGGGTATGGCTGCTCGTGCACCTTGAAGATCGTAGAGCTATTGCAACTATTCTCCCATTGCTCGGAACTAATATTCTCTCCATGTTGTACTGGCTTTCTGAGCACCCTTCACCAGAAGGTTCTGGGATGATGGTCCAAGAGGTAAAACATTTTCCTGTTGATGCCCCGTGAGGTACCTGGTTCTCTTAGCCATGAGAACGCGCAGTACTATCTCGCCGCATATGGGTGTAGAGCCAGATTTATGACCTGGCGGAGTCAGCATTTGAGTTCCTTACACTCAGCACCAAAGCACTGGTCACATTGGAAGGATATAGTCGGGGATCCATCGCAAGCAGCTTCTCCCAAAACACCTTTCTAGCAGTCCCGAGTACATCAATCAACTGGCTCGTCTGTTGCTCTGGCATAGGGGGCTGCATAATTTTTGTCAAGTCATCTGTGAGCATTACAAAGTTAGGAAGATTTATGATTTACTGATGTCGCAATCCCCATGGAACATTGTTGACAAGTTGGGTCTGGATCAGGATGCGACCAAGGTGCTACTGACCAATTCTTTGACTTCTTTAAACTCTAGAAAGGCACAATTCTTTCGTTGGACTTGCCTTCTTGAATAGGGGAATTATGCAGCATGACCATTGTCCATTGGGCTATGGGGCCTTTGAGATAATGGAGCACCTATTCTTTTGTCCATATACAGGGGACTTCTGGGGTTGGGTTAGTCTTATCATTGGACTGGAAGTACATCAGTTGTCATGGCCAACCATTTTAGCAAGTACAGATAGAGATATTATTCAAGTCTCACCAATATATCACTTTGGTGCGTATGGAAAAACCGTTGTGGAGTTGCTCTTGGTGGGTTGTCAGTATCAACAACTAATATAAGGAACTCGTTTAATCAAGAGGTGGCCCTTATAGCATTAGCTCACCATCGCAAGTTTGGACGGAACTACAACAGAGAGCTGGATAAGATTGGGACCTCATGGGTTTTACGCTTTCTTTAAGTGTCATTCGATTTATGAAGAAGGATAGCTGATCACCAATCAAATCACCTATTGAGGGAAGGATGGCTACATATTCTAAACGAGGTGCACCCTAGACTACCTCGGTTGTCGGATCCGTCAATTCTATGGCCTAGATCTTATGTTGGGGCCTCTGGACGCCTCTCGTTTCGAATATAGTGAATTATGATTGGGTGTGCTATGATTTTGAAATATGAAATACGGGTTTTCCTAAGGTTTTGAAATCTGAAATACGGGGACTCGAACCTCTACCAAAATAATTCAAAGTCCTAATAAACACATGTTGACCAAGACAACCAACGAACTAATGCGATTATTTTTTCTATTAAATCTACCTTTTTTTTTTGTTACAACCCACTTTAATTGTTTTAGAAATATGGTCTATAGTTTCGACCATAGTCATTTATACATTGATTTTAAATCCCCCTGGAACCCCCTGTTGTTTTGTTACATATTGGGTCCGAATGCTACCTTATCCTGAAAGAAGAAGGTGGATTCCCTATAGTAACTTAGGGTTAGAGAAGATTGGATTTTAGCCATAAAGTACATGCTTAGAAGCTGTGTGGTCCCCCCCCCCTTGTGACAATTTTTCTATGTATGCCATATGAGGACGAGATTGTACAATTTGTTACATTATTAATATTCTATATACTCTTACCCTCAAAAAAAGAAAAGAAAAAAGGGAGCCATTCAAGTTGAGCTTGAATGTAATTCGGTACTGACGCCAAATTTACCTTGATACCAATCCACTGCATACAGTCGGCTCAAATACTGTCATATTTGAGTTGTGGTGCTAGATCAGGTACTGATATGCCTGAATTTCATTCTATTTGGCTGCTATTATACAGATAGGAGTTTGACCCTTGCATGGAGCAAGATATCATATATCTTCTTCTTCTCGTTTCACGTGATTTTTCGAGGGTTTACATTTTTTTTGTTATTTCTTTCTTCTAGTTTCCTTTAGAAGAAATTTTTCAACAGTGGCCACTGCGGGGGGAAATCATCTTGTAACACCCAGTTGAACATGGCAATCAGAACCTGTACTATAGGCTGCCTGAGCAACTCTGCCTGCATGCCATCTAAGTCTGCCGCTTTCCCATTGGCAAGACACTGTAAGCCCGAGAAATTATCTTGCTCTGTGATTTCTAGCTCCGGGCCTTCCTGCAGAGGTATGGCTACTCGTGCATCCTGAAGATCGTAAAGTTGCTGCAAGTATTGACCCCACTGCTTAAAACTGATATCTACTGCAGGATGTACTGGCTTTATGAGCACCCTTTGCCATAAGATTCTTGGATGACATGTTGACACCTTGCGAGCTACCTGGCCTTCTTAGCTTTGAGGCGCAGTATTATCTGTGATACGACACCTTTACTATCACGCCCCAACCAACTAAGCAAAAGCATCTAGACGATCAGATTTGACTCTCTGTATATGATAATTAGTGCCGCCTCCCCAAGATCTACCCGAGTGGTCTCCCGTGGGTCCTAAACCATATCAATTCCTCTCCTAGCATATGTATGTGATAATTAGTGCCGCCTCCCCAAGATCTACTCGAGTGGTCTCCCATGGGTCCTAAACCATATCGATTCCTCTTCCTCGAGCATATGGGACTTACCGCATTAGTCCATGAGGCAATTTTTAATTTTGATGCTCCCAATGGAGACTTGAACTCGAGGACGAGTGGCTTAGCTGCTGCATGCGTTAGGCAAACCTCAATTTTGTGTATCTACCAAAATGAGAACTTTTAAAATTATTGTCAAAGTGTTTGTCATACAATTAATAAATATCAGTTGTACCTTTGATGCCAAGGATGTTGCAGCTTTTATTTTCGTAGAATTATAAACAAAATATATTATATATAAGGTGACCCAAGACAATTATGAAGGATGTCATTTAGGCACATGCTATCTACTGATGCTCTGTGCATAATGTTTATGCAGGAAGAGGTTCCCTTCTAAGAGATCCGTAAGGAGTGTTTCGTGGCTAGCATACTGATGACAGTCCACAAGCTGCTTGGCGCAGGATGGCAGTTCATGTAGCGAAGCCTCACTGTGGGCGAGCGATTCCGATTCAACACCAGTCTTGAATCCTCTCAGCGCCTGTCCTGTTCTCTTGAGCGCCTTCGAGCCATTGTACTGTTTTGTATTCCTGAGTACCTTCGGGCCATTGTACTCGTGCTTCACTTGTATAGTAAAATTCTTGCCAGATCTTGGCGTACAACTTTTGTATTTTTGTACGTAGTTTCTGTGTATTTCGGAAAGGTTCATGACAGTTTGAACCGGAATCCCCATCACCGGTTCTGGTCTGCTAGGAGTTCGACAGTGGATCAACTTGGGAAGTTCACGCCTGCGACTGATCAGACCAAGTAGGTGTTTTCTTTTGTATATTCTGCTCCTCAGAATCGTGATGGCGATCCTGCTGGGCATGTTTGGGTGAAGATTTCTTAGTTTCTTGCTCTTTGGGATCACGGTCGCGATCCTCTTTAGCAGTTTTGGGTAAAAAAAAAATTATAAAAAAAATAAAAATTGCTCTGTTCATCTCAGTCTGATCACCAGGGCAATCCTCTTAAGCTAGTCCTGGTAAATTTTTGCTCTGCTTTGCCAGATCGTCGGGGCGATTTCTCTAAGCAGTCTTTAACACTGTTGGTCCTCATAGGGGAGGTTTCAACATATGCTCAGCAGCTGCAATAACTCGCTCAAATTTGTCAGCAGTTGCAGCGAGATAATCAGGAGCTTAGGGAGCGGCTAACTTCCAATGAATTAGCTTCCAGCTCGGGGATGAGACCATCAGAGCCAAAGATCAGTTTGCTAGAGAAATTTGATGGCACTAGATCCAAACTCCGAGGTTTTTTGAATCAGGTTCGACTTGTTATTCAGCTTCATCCTCACAGGCACCCCACAGGTCAGGAGCAAGCAGCTTTAGTCGGGTCTCTTCTTACGGGGCCGGCTCTCAGTTGGTTTGTTCCCTTGTTGGAGAAGAAAACGCCAGAGTTACAAGACTTTTCACAGCTGGGCTCGAAGCCTGTTTTGGAGATACAGACCGGCAGTGGACAGTAGTGACCCGACTCAGTAACCTCAGGTAAGGATCACGCTCAACTTTAGTTTATGCGTCTGAATTCCACCAGATTGCAATCGATACTGCTTGGGATGATGTTGCCCTTGGGGACTGTTTTAGAAGGGGCTTGCGTGAAGATGTTAAAGATATGTTGTTAAGCATGGAGGATCCACAGAATTTAGAGGAAGCTATCAAGTTTGCGGTTCGTTGTGACAACCGCATTTTCGAGCGCAGGCAAGCAAGGCGGAATCAACAGGTTTTCCCAACTCCACACACTCCAGTAGACACATCAATTCACTCCAGTAGACACATCAATTCCTGCACCGCCGTCAAGGCCAGAAGTTCCAATGCCTATGCAGATTGATCGGGCAGTTCGAGGACCCTTGTCGGCAGCTGAGAAGCAGCGCAGAAGGGAGGCCAACCTCTGCCTCTATTGTGGTGGGGCTGGTCATATGGTTCGTGGGTGTCCAGTCAAGTGCCCAAATCAGTAAAAAAACCTCAGCAGTCTGTCCGAGTAGGAGCCTCTCGTCGGCTGATTGCCGTTCCTCAGGCTCCATCCAGATGCCGTGAGGGGTTTATCCCCTCGGACAAGGTCAGTAAGGAGTTTTTCATTCCTGTGGTAATGGGGTCAGAGGCCGGGAAGTTCGAAGCATCAGCGCATCTTGATAGTGGTGCGAATGCTTGCTTTATGGACAGTGCGTTCGCTTTCAAGCACGCCATCCCTAGAAGCAGAGTTAAGCATCCCAATGCTGTTGGTGTGGTTGATGGACGTGAAATCTCCTCGGGCGCAGTCATTGAATGTACTGCACCTGTTCGGCTTCTGTTCGACGGAGCATCTTGTAGCATCTCCTTCAATCTCATTGCTAGCCCACATGCGCCTGTAGCTTTGGGTCTTCCTTGGCTTGAGCTCACAACCCCCAGATTAACTGGCGCTCCAGATCCTTCCGGTTTGCTAGCTCCTGCCTCAGTTCCGACTCTCCGACAAATCCTGCCTCTGTTTCGCCTTCTCCATCCCATAAACTCTCATGGGCTCCTGACCTCACCCCGGCTCACAACCCGAATCCTATCTCTGCCTCGTGTCATGTTCCAGCTCCCGTCCATGTTCCTGACTCTGCCCAGTTCTGGTTCTTGCTCTTGATTTTGTTCCCGTTCCTGCTCCTGCATCTGCTCATACTGCTGTCTCTCTCTCTATCCCGGTTTCTATTCCTGTTCCTGCTCGCGATCCTGCTCCAGTTTCCGTCTCAGTCCCTGCTCCAGTTCCATATCAAATTCTTGCCTCTGTTCCTGTTCCTCTTTCGAATTCTGCCTCCGCATCTGTTCCGGCTCCCATTCATGTTCTTGCTTCTATTTCCGTCTCGGTTCCTGATTCTATTCCTATACCTGTTCCTGCTCACCAGGGTCGCGATGGTGATCCTCGCAAGTCTTCTTCACGTCCTCGGCTCCGTATTTCAACAATCTCTCTTTTTTTAATTGAAGGCAGTATTTGTATTAAGTATGAAAAAAGTACAAGAGTATATATGTATGATACATATATAGTACATGTAGGTACAAAAAAGCTTTTTCCATGGAAGCATTAACCATTATCCCTCCTTTTTTGAAGAAAGGAGGGGGGGACTTTGAAATATATCCAAAAGACTTAAAAACTTAAAGTTATTAGACTTGAAATCCAAGGAGACGAAGTATGAGATACTAAAAAACACCAAAGCTGTCCAGGTTTGACCAGAGTCAAGGTCAAACTAGGTGATGAGCTGCCTGATCAGAGATTAAGATGTAGAGGCTTTGTATTTGTCCTTCCTTCCTGTGCCTCGAGTAAAATTGATGAAATCACAGAAAATGCATTCACAGGAGATGCATTTGGCTGGGTTGTATCTTCCTGAACTATCTTTTGATTGACAGATGATTCTCCTTCGTGCATCATAAGATGTGTTGCAGGTACAGTCACAAGTGCAATTGTCTCTATGAAGAACAGATGGGGCTGCTCCAAATTGGCTCAGCCACTCAGCACTAGCATTGAGATTGATCCTATCCCACTTCAAATACTTTAGCAGAATCAGCACATTACCTGAAAAAGATAAGATCAAAAACATTAGTTTATGTCATAAAAACTTGTTGGATCCAAGAAGCATCATATTTTGTATGCTGAATGACAGCAAAGGGCCATATAATCTCGTGGTCAAAGATAATGGAGTTTCTGGCCTTCCACATTTTCCACAGGAGGAGATAAATTCTCCGGTCACTTGGAGAGGTGGGGAAGAGAAGATCAATGAAGGGCATGGTATAAAGATTGGGAATATTAAATTCAGCAGCCCCCAATATTAAAACCCACTCAGACCAGAGGCATCCCTTGAAGAGATGTTCTTCATTCTCAGCTACCTGTACGAATCTGTCACATAAATCAGAGTTAGACATGCCAATCCTGAACCTTTTGGCATTGGTAGCTAGGTCTTTCTGCCAAAGCTGCCAAATGAAAGATTTGATCGTTGGATTAATAGGTGAATTCCACATAAACTGCAGGTTAATGAGACATCTAGCTGGATCAATATCCCATTTAAGATGAAGAGTGAGATTTAGGTCCTGGGTGAGATACTTGTAGGCTTTTTTAACTTTAAAGCCTGAAATACCATTGATGTGCCATTGAGTTTCTTGATTATGCCAATCTCCTTGGACGAGGATGTCCTTGATAGCTTGATAAATAGTGGCATGGTCATCTCCAAGGTTGGAGAGAACAGAATTGTGAAATTCTATGAATCCATGATCATCAAAGAGGTGATGAATGTGAGTCACTCCAAGAGCAGTCTATGTCTTGCAGATTAGAGGAAAGTGGAGGGCAAGACACATGTTTGGGTCATTAAGAAGCAAAGAGGGGTTCCAAAAAATGGTCTGGTCTCTAGAGAGACCCTCCTTCCAAGAATACATCTCCAAGACAGTTTTTCAAGCTCGAATCCACTTCTTGATGATACCTGGAATGTTGTTAGGAACAGTGAAATTAAAGTATAAGCTATAGGGTAAGTACATCTTTACGGATCTCCAACCAAAGGGGTGACATTTCTGAAGATAGTGATTGATTAAATCTGACAAATGATGGTTGATCAAACCATTGGTATTACTCTGTAGATGTACTTAGCTGCCAGAGCAATCCCTTATTTCTCAATGTTGATGATGCCAAGCCCACCATACTTTTTCTTCTTAGTGCATTCTTTCATGGAAACAGGGATCCAGCATCTTCTACTCCCTCACTAGCTATAAACCTGCCAATGATGCTCTGAAGCTTGGAAGTTACTTTCTTGGGAGCCATCAGAATAGACGACTGGTAAACATGAGAGGAAGAGATAACAGATTTAGCAATAATAGCCCTGCCATTTCTAGAAAGATATTTATTGTTTAAAAGATCAGCCTTCCTACTAAATTTATCAATAATTTCGAGCCAGAGATCAGAGGCATTCACTCTGAGAGCAAAGGGAATATCTAGAATCTTGGACTTGGCATTAGGTGGAAGGTACTCACAGCCAAAGGTCATAGCAAAATTACCTCCTCTTACCTGGTCTCTTGCAGTGAGCCTGGACTTAGTTGGATTGATCTTACACCCTGAGCAATGTCCAAACTCATCAAGGACTGCTTGGGTATTAAGGATTGACTGATTCTCCATCTCAATGAAGAGAAATGTATCATCTGCAAAGTGAGCATTAAGGAAAAATTGATCTCCTTGAGAGTTAGGAAGCTTTAAACCTGTAATTAAGTTTGCTTGCCCAGCATGCTTGAAGGCTCCATTCAGGGCTTGCATAACAATAAGGAAGAGAAAGGGAGCAAGAGGGCAACCTTGTTTAACCCCCCTCTTGATTTCAAAGAAAGGACTACACTCACCATTGATAAGAACTGAGGATCTAGAATTGTTGAGAATAGCCATAAAAATACTTATGGTTTCCTGAGAGAAGCCGAGCCTGCTGCAACATTTAATCAGAAATTTCCAACTTACAGTGTCAAAAGCTTTTGTGATGTCTAGCTTGAGAAGAGCAGTGTTCTGGTTGGACTCTTTTGCCCAGTGCATCCCAAGGACAGCCATAGCCACATTATCCAAGATGTATCTATCTTTAAGATAAGCACTTTGAGTGTTTGAAATAAGATCATCTAAGATTTTCTTCAATCTGGCTGCAATGCTAGCAGAAATAATCTTGTAGATAACATTGGTGAGAGAGATTGGCATGTAGTCTGAGAAGGTAGCAGGTTCATCCTTCTTAGGAATTAAGGAGATGAAGCTGGTGTTAATCCTGCAATCCAAAGTTCTAAGAAGCAGGAGCTCATTACATATGTTAGTAATGCCATTGCCAACAATATCCCAAGTTTTTTTAAAGATTTCAACTGGGAGACCATCAGGGCCAGGAGTCTTACCATTATCCATACCTTTGATATTAGACCCGAGTTCCTCCAAGCTGAAGGGAGCGCTCATGAGCTGATTATGCTGATCAGTAACCAGATTGTTGAGATGGATGAAATTGTCAACATCCTGATCAGGAGCATCTGCAGCTGTCCCTATGATTCTAGTGAAGTGAGTTGTAGCAGCTCTCTTGAGTTCAGGGTCCTCAGATATGTCCATTCCATCCATTTGGATGCTAAAGATCTGATTCCTCTTTCTCCTGCCTTTAGCTTTAATGAAGAAGTATTTGGAGTTGGCTCTCTCATCTTCCTTGAGTTCCTTGATTTTAGCTTTGAGCTGCCATCCTTTAGCAATCTTAAGTTTTTCCCTTTCGATCTGGATCTTCATGTTGTCTTGCTGATCCAAAGGAGTGTGCTGGAGCTGGAGTCTAAGATTATCAAGTTGTTGTCTATTTTGCTGATGAATCTGCTTCCCCCAAATCTTCAACCAGTTTTTGATCTTCTTTGCAATTCTGATCCACCAATCCATCCAGCCAAACTGATTGGGAGGTTAGGGAATACTATTCCAAATCTGCTCAAACTCATTCATAAAGGCAGGATGATCAAGGAGAGTAACATTTAGCTTAAAGAAAGGATTTCTTCTACCAGAGTCCTGATTGCACTTAATTTCAATTAGCTGAGGGAAATGATCAGAAAGAGTAAATTAAGTTGCTTACTCTATTGCTGCAGTTCCAAAGGTTCTCTAAAAGATAAAATATGTCATGAAGACAGTGGATTGGATCATCCAGCCTTTGATTGAACCAACTGTAAGCCCCTGGCTGAGTTCTGGCTAACTTCAAATTGTGAGTGGTCAAAAGATGGGACCAAGAGTTGGACTCCTGACCCAGAAGAGGTCTAAAGTTGACACTCCTCATGAAACTGTGGGTGACCATGTTAAAGTCGCCAGCCAGAAGGCATTCATCAAAATCAATATTATTGAGGCCATTTCTAATGGAATGCCAAATAGGACTTCTATCAGCAGGCTGGTTGGGAGTATAAATATTAATTAAAGCTAATTTATGGTTACCAATTTTGCCATGAAGAACCTGCCATCTGCCACTGCTGTCATGCATCATTTGGAAGTTGTTGAAGTCCAAAGAATCCTTCCAAGCTATAGAGATACCACCTGAGCTATTATTGGCTTTAAGAGCCCATAACTTAAAATTCATAGGAAGACAATTAGAAATCAGATTTTGAAAATTATCATCATGAAGTTTGTGTTCCTGAAAAAATGCAATGTCGAAAGAAATAGTAGAAAGACAAACCTTTAACCTGTCTCTTTTGATGTTGGAGTTGATACCTTGCAGGTTCCAGGAAAGACATTTCAAATTAATATCCATAAAAAAGAGTCTTCTTGTGAACCCTTGAGCTTTTCCTGATTGACTCAAGGTTGTTATTCTTACCAGATCTCTTCTTCTTATGTGTTCGACAATCTCACTGCAGAAGTTTGTTCAATCAGGAAGACAAGATTCCAGTTCGGTGTTTGCAATTCAAGTTCATCCAGCAACCAGTTCGACTCCTGTGACATCTGTTCCAGTTCTTCCCGACAAGTACAAAGATTTCGTTGACGTCTTCGACAAGGTCAAAGCCAACAAGCTTCCAGAGCTTCGTCCCTATGACTATCCCATCGATCTCCAGCCAGGGACAACTCCACCATATGGCCCCATCTATGGCCTGTCACCAACAGAGTTGAAGACCCTGCGGACTTATATTGAGGAGAACCTTGCAACATGCTTCATCCGGCATTCCCAGTCACCCGCAGGCACTCCTATCTTCCTTGTTTCCAAGAAGGATGGTTCTTTGCGGTTGGTTGTAGATTACCGCGGGCTCAACAAGATCACAGTTCGCAACCGGTACCCTCTGCCTCTGATTCCAGAATTGCTTGAGCGGCTGCAAGGCGCACGGTATTTCATCAAGATTGATCTTCGTGGTGCCTATAACCTTATCCGGATCAGAGAAGGTGACGAATGGAAGACAACGTTCCGGACCCGGTATGGCCACTTTGAGTACACAATCACGCCCTTCGTCCTGACCAATGGTCCAGCAGTTTTTCAACACATAGCAAATGATATTTTTCGAGAGTTCTTGGGCCTCTTTGTTATCATCTATCTGGATGATATTCTGATCTATTCGAAGACTCTGAAAGAACATGAAGAACATGTCTGGAAGATCCTGCAGAAGCTGCGCGAGTATGGGCTCTATGCCAAGTTGTAGAAATGTCAGTTCGAGCAAGACCATGTTGAGTTCCTTGGCTACTGCATCACTCCTCACGGCGTTTCAATAGATTCTGAGAAAGTCAGAACAGTGCTTGAATGGAAAACACCCTCTGTAGTCAAAGATGTCCAAGTGCTTCGCGAAAACGGCATTTGTCACTTTGAAGCATGCATTCACTTCGGCACCAGTCCTTGCCCATATGGATCCTTCACATTTGTATGTGGTGGAAGCGGATGCATCCGACTTTGCTCTTGGGGGTATTATGTCACAGAAGGGGGATGATCATGAGTTGCATCTGATTGCCTTTCATTCACGGAAGTTCCACGCTACTGAGATCAACTATCCCATTTATGTCAAAGAGCTGATGGCAATAGATTGACTCCTTTGAGGAATGGAGGCGATTTTTGGAAGGATCCCCTCACAAGGTCACAGTTTACACTGATCACCGAAATCTGGAGTATTTTCAGTCTGCCCGGGTCCTCAACCGGCTCAGGCATGGTGGCACACGCAAGTGTTGTCACGTGTAGACTTTGTGATCAAGTATCGACCCGGGGCACTCCAAGGGAAGCCAGACACCTTGTCTCGGCGTTCCTGCCTTGAGCCCAAGCGGGGAGACCCAGCGTTTGATCAGCAATCACAGATTGTTTCGGGGCCCGATCGTTTGCAGTTGATGGCCATCACCAAGTTTGAAAGGCCCCATGATTCTGCCCTATTAGAGGCAGTTCGTAAGGCTCTCTCCTCCGACTCATTGTCTCAAGATGTACTCTCACATCTGGGCTCTGCTCCTCAGGATTGTAGTGGCGATCCCCCTGAGCGAACATGGTCGGATTATGATCAGTTTGAAGTCCGAGATGGGTTTGTATTCCGTGATGGACTTCTATACGTCCCAGATGGTGCTCCCAGACTTCAAGTGCTGCAGTCTTGTCACGACTCTCCTCTTGCCGGCCATTTTGGAGTTGCCAAGACTTTGGAACTCATTGCCCGGGAATACTGGTGGCCAGGACTCCGACGCACTGTTGACACCTTTGTCCTTTGTGCGCTCCTGTGACACTTGCTGCCGTGCAAAGACTCCCAAGCACCTTCCACATAGTCTGCTCCAGCCTTTGCCAGTGCCAGATGGCCCATGGCAGAGCATCTCCATGGATTTCATTGTCGAGCTTCCACTTTCTCAGGGTCATGACGCCATCCTAGTAGTTGTTGACCGATTTTCCAAGATGGCACAATTCATCCCATACAGCACATCCATCACAAGTGAAGGCACAACAGATCTGTTACTCCGAGAAGTGATTCGACTCCATGGCTTGCCAGATACCATTATTAGTGATCGCGGCCCCCAGTTTGTTGCCGGTTTTTGGAAAAGGCTCTTGCAGCTCTTGGGCGTGGAACACTCTCTTTCTTTGGGGCACCATCCTGAGACTAATGGGCAAGTGGAGCACACCAACCAGACCCTTGAGCAGTATTTGCGGTGCTTCATCAATTATCAGCAGGATGACTGGGTTAATTGGCTCCCCTTGGCTGAGTTCGCTTACAATAATTCAGTTTATGCTTCCACGGGCCAGACACCATTCGTTGTCAACTCTGACACCCATCCTCGCTGGTCCTTCATTGCTCCAGGCCCTGATTCGGTTAATCCCAGTGCAGAAGATCGACTTGACAAGCTTCGTAATGGCCTCAAGGTGTGCAATTGACATAAAAGAAGATTCAAATGGTGGTTTCATGGAATATAAAGATAATTTTGAGGCCTATTGATGTTTCAAATCCAAGCTCGCAGCCTTTGATGCTCCAGCCACTCCAGAAGAATTTTTCCAACTGAAGTTCAGCAGCGCCTCAATTGTTCAGCTTTCCAAAGCAGATCAACAGGTGTTTCACCGTCTAGGCCCTTCTGATTTATCCCGAATGGCCTTTTCGACCTTGAATATTCCACAAATTTCTCAGTTCATCGCACATTTGCTTCGGGTCGAGAATGATTATTCCACCATAGTCGATGGAAGACAAATGGCTATTTCGCAAGATAGTGCTTCTCCTGTAACTGGTCCTCTACTTGCTGAAGGGTGATGTGAATCAGGAAGCTCTTGAAGCTTAGCATCGGTAGCATCCAACTCTGATTTCACCTTATCCATCAAATCATTTGTCCACCTTTGGATCTGAGTGAGACTTTGACCAACATTCAACTCATATTGGAATAACAGACCACGGGCCGGCAAAGAGGTTTTGGTTGTATCTGAATGTGAGAAGATGAAGAAGGCTGAGACATGGGGGCCGGCACGGGTTGCTGAGTGGACGCTCTGTCAGAACTCAGTTCTATGGGGGGTGACGGGGCCTGTGCCCGTGGGGAGGCAGGAATATGGGGCACAAGCTGCCCGTTATCCTTTTATACCGAATGTGCAAACATGGAAGATGCCTTAGGATAGGAAGGTCGTGACCTTGTAATAGGTACATGTATTGAGTTTCCTTTATGTGTGGTTGAATACAAAAAGCATTTGGAACTACTAAGGCTTTGTATGTTTTATGTGATTTATGCAGTGTTAAAGTCCATTGAATCTCTGTTAATGTTGCTAAAATGGTCGGTTTCATGCAGATTCAGAATCTACATACCATCTCTTGAGTATCTCAAAATGTCCAAAGCACATCTGTTGTTCTCATGACCACTAGTTTGTTACTGTTAACTGAATAACTTTCTGGATGCAGAGCTTCACACTTCAATGTATTTTATTTTGTAGCTCTCTCATTATTTATTATCTTCTTAGCAATTAGGTAGATACACATGTGTGATACCTGCATTATCTGAGACTTTAACTTATTTAACAAAGGCTTTCCTACTTCATAGTGCAAAGAATTAATCATTCCTCTGGAACATTTTCCACATATTCATGGTACAGTTGGAAGGGAAACTGTTTTAATGATTTGAGGGATCATAATCGTCATGTCAATCTCATACCAGTGGTGCAGTAAGTTTCTGCTAGAAGAAAGTAAGGTTTTATAAGTGCAACATAGGAAATTGTTCACTTATGTACAAAACATGCCAGCATTATTCAAGATCAAAGTTTACCTTTCGAAAGGGTGTTCCAGCAGAAGCAAGCATCTTTAGAGCTTAGAGATCAATCTGCACAATACACATATAAAACAAAACAAAAAAATAAAGACTTGATTGAAGCTCATGGCCACAAATTACAGAAGTACATAATCAAATCACCCATTTTAAATGAATGCTCAAGGTTATAAGAAACCTATGAATATTGGGCTCCAGATTGAAACATTCACTAGATAGAAGTTTCCCTTCTGGAAGGATGTTCCAGCCAAAGCAAATGCCTCAAGCCTTAGAGCTCAATTTGCACAACAACATATAACAGAAACAAATAAGGGCAAGTATTATCATCTTAACCTCCAATGCCATCATGCCTCCAAATTTAGATAATGCCATAATGCCTTTACCTGCACCGCAATTTTACTTAATGGCGTAATGCCTTATAAAATGATTTTCTCTTTGAAACATCCTAAGCAATGGACCTTACCTGCTACCTCCACAATCTGGCGAGAACGATCATATTGTAATTCCAATTCTCTCTAATGCGGGGATAACTCGCAAGGGTACCCATGAGAACACGCTGGAATCCATATTTTCTCTTCATCATAGATCAAATCCAACGACACCAATGCCTCCACATGCACCAATTTCCTACATGCTGGCAATATAGATACTCTGAAATTGCTTCAAAGTGTTTACTCTCCTTTGTGCAAATATGCGAAAAATCAATAAATGAATATTTACAAACCTAGTAATAGGTCGTATTCCATTGAGAGATTGGATTGGGTCCAAGATGCTCTATGGTCAGAGTTGCTCTGCAAATCATACGCATACAAAATGTTGCATTTGGTACAAGAAGCTTCATGGCTAGAGTTTCTCTGCAAATCATACACATGTCATCGTAGCCTTGACATATCATGAACCTATATCGCATTGTTTGCCATCGCCATGACATTTTCCTCAGCTTTTATGATTTTCTTAGTCCTGAGGTCAAGAAAATGGAAATCTAATAATAAAATCTCAAGCCATGTCGCTTTTTTATTCAGATGGATCTGTGATGCAAACAAGCTAGAATTGCAAGAAAAGGTATAGCCCAAGATGGTCTGTAGCAGTAATGAGGCAGTATGAATTGTCACGCCAAATGTTTTGAATGGATGTTTTTCAATAGAAGTGTTTCAATGTATTTCATATTTCATAAAGAGATACATTTGCTTGCTACATGATATGGTCCTGGGGTATGTGATAAAGCCTTGGAGAGATTGGGCCCCCTTGGATAATGATTTCCATGAAGGATTTTCCCTTTTGATGTGTTGGTTACCACTAGAGGTGCTAGTGCTTAGCAATTTGGTATCAAAGATAGGTTCAATTCCTCGTGGCGACATTGGTGTGTTCTACATGCTTGAGGACAAGCCTCTCGAGGAGAAGGAGGAACTGATATGGTCTTGGGGTATAGGATAAAGCCTTGGAAAGATTGGAGCCCATTGCATAACGATTTCCATGAAGGACTCGCCCTTTTGATGCGTATGTTATCACTAGAGGTGCTTGTGCTTAACACTACACTAGGGTTTGAATATTATTTTGTGAGACGAAGAAATCTAATTTTAGAGACATGATTGAGGGCAAAGCATCTCGAGGAGAGGGAGGAATTGATATGGTCTTGGGGTATGGGATAAAGCCTTGAAAAGTTTGGGTCCATTGGATAACGATTTCCAAGAAGGATCTGCCCTTTTGATGTTCTACTTATCACTGGAGGTGCTAGTGTTTAGCACTACACTAAGGTTTGGATATTATCCTTTGAGACGAAGAACTCTGATTTTATATAGACATGATTGAGGGCAAGCATCTCGAGGAGAGGGAGGAATTGATATGGTCTTGGGGTATGGGATAAAGCCTTGAAAAGTTTGGGGTCATTGGATAACGATTTCCAAGAAGGGTCACACCTATCACTAATGGATATGAGCATACATGAAATCTATAGACATCCATTTGAATGGCTCAATGCGCAGGATAGCGTTTTTGTCACTAATGTAGTTCTTGTAGTCTTTCTACCATAGAAATAAACATATCTAAAAATAAATTTCTCCCAAAGAATCTCATTAAATCGGCTCTTCCAAAAAGAAAATTAGCATGTAAGCATAAAAATGGCCAAACAAATGTGTAGTGAAGAGTATAAACTCAACATCTGTACTGGGTTATTGTGCATTGGACTTTGACGTAATCATTGGCATAGCAGAGGGTGTCATTTACTGGAACCTGCAAAGCTAACATGGTTATATGCCAAAAATAATTTAATTTAGTTTAGTAGTTTATATATGTACTTAAATTTTAGTGGATTTGGTTACCTCTAGTTGCCATACTAATGTAGATCAAGAGACATTGTACATGCATAATTCATCCTTTGCATGCAATAAAATGTGTTTCTCAAGAGACATTGTACATGCATAACCCATCCTTTGCATGCCATAAAATGTGTATGTGTGAACAAGGCACAAGAAAACGCATCCATGAAGAGAGCACAGATACCGAAACTACATCTCTTATTCCAAGTTGACACGAAATGTGCAAAATTGTGGCCTTTTGTCCACGTGAAAGGACACGAACCAAAAGACACGTACCAAAAACTGTACAAATACATGAATAAATATTTCTCTCTTTTAGGTCCAAGGTTCCTTACATTCCACATTGTGGATCGTCCAGAATCCCAGGATAAGCATCCTCTTTCCCATATAGGATCTTCAACAGGATTAAGTCTTCAACACCTTCATCTTGTGAAGGTTGTCTTCTCGCTCCAGAAAGCTGACGCGCTTAACCGCTACCTCTGGGTAAGAATCCTAGAGCCCCATCATAGTCCATTGTTCATTGCTTCTTGCTACATACCCCATGCAGGCTCCAAGTTCTACCAGGTACATGAGGCAGACACAGAGGCCCAGACGCCGTACAGGGAGCTGTATGATGATGTAGCTCGCTACAGGCAGCAGGAGCCTGTGCTTTTGTTGGGAGATTTCAATGCTCGCACTGCGCAGTTACAGGCGGTTGCCAAAGGCGACGCCGATTCTGACCCGCTCTGGCTCCCCACATCCGCTCCTCAGCATGAACGACATTCACAGGATGCGGTAGCTACGCCTTTTGGGAGAGAGCTGGTCCAACTCTGCCAGGTTTTTGACATGGTAGTCTGTAATGGCATGCACAGGTGGCCACAGTCAGGGGGCATTACCTGCAGGAGTGACAGGCATGATGGTGGGGCTAGTGTGTTGGATTACCTGCTCGCGCCAGTGGTAGGGCTGGATATGATCAGACACTTCTCCATTGGCACACGCACAGGGGATGAGGAGGCTTTGTCAGATCACTATCCGATGTATATCACGCTAGATTGGGAGCATACAGTGGTCCAGACACCGCCAAGGCCACCGGAGGGGCTCAGATATGTTCCGGACTATCGGAGGCAGGAAGAGTATGAATCTTTGTTGTTCCGAGAGCTACAGGGGATGGAAAGCCTCCATACATTGGAAGACAAGTGCGCTTGGCTGGTGAATGCTCTGCTTACAGCCGCTGGTGCATCTTTTGCAGTGAGGGG
This sequence comes from Isoetes engelmannii, assembly GCA_011763485.2. Lineage (NCBI taxonomy): Eukaryota > Viridiplantae > Streptophyta > Lycopodiopsida > Isoetales > Isoetaceae > Isoetes > Isoetes engelmannii. Next base: position 17,498 of record JAANSK020017689.1, read on the forward strand.
CCACCCACGGAGGGATACTGCACAGTTTCCTCAGAACTCCTGGTTTGATGCTGATTGCAAGGCTCTTAAGAGCCAGCTTCACTTGGTCACAGACCCTCAATTGCGGCAACAGACCCTTCAGGACTATAAGATGTTCTTAAAATCCAAAAAGACCAGACATATGGCGGAAAACCAGCAACGGCTGTTTGACATGCTCATGGCAGAACCAAAAGCTTTTTGGCGTAAGGTGCTATATCAGAGGCGCCAATCTGTGGGTAATATCAGCGTAGACCAGTGGATGCATCTGCTGCAGGAGTTGTATGATCCCCCAGGGGCAAATGCCAAGGTGCCAGAACAGCTAGGGGAGGTGCTACAATTGACGGAAGAGGATGTCCACCAGGGCCTTCGGCATTTGGCAAATGGCAAGGCGAAGGACTTGCAGGGATTGCAGGCCGAATTGTTGAAATGGGGTGGTCCAGCTGTGGTGGAGGCAATGACACCAATAATTAACCAGGCTATAAGGGAAGGACTTCCACAGGCATGGATGGTGAGCAAGGTTGCTCCCATTCATAAGGCTGGAGATAGGGATGACCCCGCCAATTATTGTATGATCATGGTGGGCTCGGTATTTGCAAAGCTGCTTGCAGGAGTGGTGGAGAAGAAGTTGACAAAATGGGCTGAGGAGGCAGGGGTGCGGGCAGTTGGCCAGGCAGGCTTTCGCCCTGCTCACTCCATGTCTGACCACATTTTCACCCT
>JAANSK020017800.1:0-29237 GCA_011763485.2 Isoetes engelmannii
GTCTATGGTTTCGACCATAGTCATTTAAAAATCGATATTAAATCCCCCTGGAACCCCCTGTTGTTTTGCTACATATTTCACCATAACTCAAAGTAACCCTCTGCGCAAGATACCTGGATAAGAACCCTCGGAGCAAAGCTACATGGGAGCCTCAGTCTCCTAAAGGATCATAATATGTAAAGAGGGATTAATCACCGCTCCTGCACAATGTTGTCCATAGCTTGTGGATCAGTAACTAACAACTGATTATCATACCAACCAATGCTACGAGGACGGGACTTCTTGTTTCTGCAATTAGGATCATAGGGGGTGACAGCTTTTCTCATGGTTGCCTTCTTCCAATTTACCTCCTGCCAAAGGTTCTTGAAGTTGTACTGACGACATCACCATAGCTGTAGGACCAATGACTCCACCATCTTGGACTGAAGAAATGGGCGGAGGTGCGTCATATGAAACAATAGCATATGACTCATCTGTACCTGACATTGACTGAAACTTGCAAAGGGGGCGATGCAATTGGCGCAAGCAGCGCATCAGCGCAAGTGTCATCAACAATTGACATTTGGAAGGGAGCTTGGACGAGGGAAGATGTAACTGGTGCAGGCGGATAACAACCACACTAGAAAGCATACAAAGTTTATGTAAATGAATGTATTCTATCTTAAAAAGAGAAATGCTTCTAATTTTAGCAAGGTTTAGACCCGTACTCTACAAAAGTTGAAGACTTTAGTTATGAACTGCTGCAGAACCTGCAAAATTTTGTAACATTTGAACAATCACCACAACATAAAGGTGAGTTCATTCAATGTAAAGTGGTCGAGGGCAGGACCCAACAATGCAACGTTCGTGTGGTGTGTGCATCATAATGTCGAATTGAATGCTGCCTATGTGGCATGACGTGAAAATTCATGCTTCTTTGCTAGTCATGAATTTCTCAGAGGTCATTAGGAATCAAGTGGAATCAAATGGTGGGAAAATTTCTATCATTAGATATATGGGTATAAGTAGCAGTGGGCAGGTGGACCAATTTTGGTCCATGTATCAGGAATGGTCACGGAGGCACATGGAACCGCATTGTGTCCCCAAAAATTGATGACTACTTGTTTAAATAGTTTTAGTTAGAAATATAACCTGAATTTATTGTGATTGTAACATAACCATATAACATTTATGAAGCTCATCAATCTTGTAGATTTATATAAAATTTTATCATTCCTTCTTCTCCAACCTGGATGTTGACTCCAACAATGGAATAAAAGAAAAAAATAAAACACATTAATTGTGTACGCCAATTTTTTGATAATAGAACTAAATTAGTTAATTTATGTCTGAAACGCCAAAGATCACCCCATTTTTAATTTATGACTGGTTTGATTTGTGCTTGAAATGCCAAAGATCACTCATTTTTCTAATTATGATATTTTGCAAGCATCTAACAAGAAAAAAAAGGAATGTGGACTACTAATAGATTCCAATTTTTTTTTTAGTTTTCATGAATTTGGTTAGCCACATTCATTTTTCATGTTCTTTACAATCACATTGATATAGATATATAAATATTAGCATTGATATAAATGATAACATACAAGAGTGATGCAATTGGGAATGTATTCCTGGTTTGGCAGTGATTGGCGTTAGCTGGAAGCTGCAAGCCAAGAATTCTGGACCAATTGCATTTATAATATCATAAGTGGGGAGCACTCTGAGTTGTTCTTTGTCAATTGAAATCTGAAATATTTTTGTTCTTGAGCTGCTCATACAGGTACACAGACGGATCCGACATAGCATTTCCTAAAATTGGAGTAGATGGCGTGGCTGGCTCCAAAATGCATCACCGAAACACCATGCAAACCACCTATGATATTGTAGGATGTTTGCAAATTATTCGCTAAGATTCAACTATTTTGCATTCTAGTACATGACATCACTTCCATGCTAAAATAGTTCATCACTACATGCATATTGTCAGAAATGTGTGTAAGCATTGAATGTTTTGTTCTTCAATATTTCGTTGTATGTACACAAGCATTGAAGGGTACCTACTAGGTGGTTAAACTTTCCCAACCGACACATGGTCACTACTAGCAGAAATGAAGAAGCTAGGTGTTATGTCAGAATTGTCTTACCTACTAGGTGGTTAATCTTTTCTAGCATACACATGGTAACTACTAGCAAAAATGAAGAAGTTAGACATTACGTCAGTAGGATATAATATTTTAGGATGCCCTTTTATCAACATTTACATTCTTTTGTAGTTATTAGATCCAAATGTATGGTATGACAACATGAATGTACATGACTGAAGCATGAAGGCGCCCATACTAAAATTTGTACACAATGATAAGTGAAATATCATGAGTAGTTTTGGACAAGAAGACAACATTAGTTGTTGTTGCAGAGTTGTGTGATGTGTATGGAAATGAGAGTTACACCAGATATCAATGATATGCTAAATTGATCAGCGGACATGACGTTGAGACTATTTGGTAATCTAATGCCAAATTGATTAGTTGCTAATATGAAATTGAGCTAATGCTGAATTGATTAGTTGTTAATATGAAGCCGAGACTACTAGTAATCAAATGCCGGATTGGTTAGTCGTTAATATGAAGTTGCAGCTATGGGTAATCCATTACAAAATTGCCTAGTTGCTAATATGAAGACGAGGTTAATTGTAATCCAGAGGCGAATCAAGAGCTGGATTGATCAGTTGCTAATATGAAGTTGAGACTATTGGAGGGGGAAACTTCGGGGAGCAAGGAGTTTCTGGGAGAAACTGGCCCTGGCGGCGGCGCCGAGAGCGGCGGCAGCCGCGAGCAGCGCCGCAGCTAGGGCCAGTTTCTCCCACAAACTCCTCTGCGACCGAAGTTTCCCTCCGTAACCTACGCTTTGATGAGTTGCTATTATGAAGTTGAGACTATTGGTAATCCAAAGCCGAATTGGTAAGTTGCTAATATGAAGTTGAGACTATTGGTAATCCAATGCTAATTGATTACTTGGGTAAATTATATCATTGCTGGTTTGTTCACCAAATATGAAATTGAAATTGACCATCAAATAGCCAAAACGTTTTCCAAAGAATAGGCATAAAGCCCCAAAATAGAAAAAGACTGAGGCCTCTTTTATTGGTGTACCGATGGGGCTGTGTTGGTCCTAGACCTAGTGTCATTTATTTAACATTTTTGTCTCGAATTATTTGCCCTTTCTTTTTCTTTCTTCCTTTAAAATTCAGGCGGTGAAGCAGAGCTTCTCCGGCGCGGCTATGCCCGATAATCTTCAACCTGGATTTGTTTCAGCTCGTAACCTTTCAAAATTCTTGTTGCTCTCTTCACGGCCTCCAGCTTGATATATGTTTTCTGGAATTGGTGCATTAGATCATAGTTTCATGAAAATTTAAACATTTTCGTTGCGGTTTTGTCCCTTTTGGCATATCAGTTTTGCCTCTGGTAAGTTCAGAAGGGAAAAAATGGGGCCGGAGCAGATCGAGTTCAGTAAGCCTCTTGAGCTGATGAGCATTGAAGAAAACAGCGATGCAGAATACGTTTTTGTGAAAGTCAGAGGTATTCACTTCATCAATTGGAAACGGATGTTTATTTTGCACAGTTTTGGCGAGTTTTTGGTGTGATCAAGTACTCTGTGTCAATCTTTTTGGCGATTTTTTGGACCGATCAATGCACATTTTTTCCTCTGTGTCATCCTTTATATGCGCTGTATTTGCTAAGAGCATAAATCTAAAGATGTTCTAATCTTGATCGACCATTAGAAAATGGTTAAATTTTAGAATCCGCATTGTCCTTTCTTATTTCGAAATTCGAGTTTTTGTCTGGTATTGATGTGCGATTTGTTTCTTTGACAGCTCCTCGGATGGCAGGAATACCCCTGAAATGCTTTACCTGGATGGTAGAATCAGTTCTAATTGGTACATTTTTGAAGCCGAAGCTGAAGAAGGATAATCTTATCACCAAGGTATGGATAAGCTGGCGATGTATTGAAATTTGCAAGTCGTTTAATAAAGAATAATCTGTTGTCCCCCTACAGGTTTTTGTAGATACCCGCTATAAAGATCCCCCATTGTTTCAACCTCAATTTTCCATTGGAGGTCAGTGTACTTTGATCTGTTGCTTAGAAGGAAAATACTGATTACGGGGGATGCGCAGATCATTAGAGTATTTTTTTTCAATAAGGCGCCCAATTTACAATCAATTCGAATTTGGGTGCCCTATCAACGTTTCTATTGTATAGTCATCTACACGATACACTTATGTGGAATTCGCCATTCTATTTGCAGATCTTCAAGAGCCGGATGTTGTTCAGCTTGTTCCTGGTTCTTCTGCACCCCAAAGAGTTAATGCGGCGTTTAATTGTCTTGCTCCAAGATCAAATGGATTTACAGCTTTTCGGCATTGGACAATTCGAGACTATGCTGATGCATATCAATCAGGCAGAGTGACGCCCACCATGGTCAATTCTTTTCTCTTACCACGCATTTCCGTCTGTAGTAACTGTACCTAAAATAAGAAATCAACATTTTCATCTAGGTAGCGGAACGTTTTATATTGTCAATGGAAGATATGGAAGCATCGTCTCTCAGCATGAACATATTCATTACATATGATCCAGAGTCCATTTTACAGCAAGCTGCAGATTCTACATCTCGTTATGCTCGAGGTGCTTCTTTGTTCTTGATTGGCTCTAAAATTGCTTATGCTGTTTCTTAATGTCTTCTATTTATTTCTAGGTGATCAATTTTCTATTCTAGATGGTGTCCCAATAGCCGTGAAGGATGAAATCGATTGCTTGCCATACTCCACAACAGGTACAAGAACGCTTGACAACCTTTTGTCTAGGAATTTGGCCACTTTGCTTATGCATTTTCATGCTGTCGTTTGCTAATGCCTTAGGAGGAACAAGATGGCTCACTAAAGTACGTCCAATAAAGGACGATGCAGCTTGCGTCAAAAGATTGAGAGCATGTGGGGCTTTGCTCTTAGGAAAGACCAATATGCATGAACTTGGACAAGGCACGACTGGAATAAATCCGCATTATGGGTATGACACTTCACTCTCACTTTTAGAAGCATTGTTTGGTAAGATTGAAAGGGCTTAGGCACAAAATTCGTCTATTTACCTAATGAGATTTTATAGATTGTTCCTATTTAGAAAAGAAAAAACTACCGTTTGCAGATCAATATTACTTTGTCTCTGTACATCTGTATTCAATTGCTTTTCTGCTGGTGGTTTTGATCAGAGCAACTAGGAATCCCTATAATAAAGATAGGGCATCAGGAGGATCTTCAGGTGGGTCTGCCGCTGCAGTGGCTTCAGGTCTTTGCCCTGCAGCTCTTGGGGTTGACGGTGGAGGTAGGCTTTTGGGTTTTGAAGATTGATGCGTACCCCAATTATTGACTGTAGATCCTATCTCTTTTCAGGATCTGTAAGAATGCCAGCGGGTCTTTGTGGAATTGTTGGTATAAAGGGCACATATGGACGTATCTCTTCCTCTGGGTTAGTGTTGGTGTGATCTATTTTGTTCTGAAGCGTTTTTAACATCACTGTGTGTTGTGGTTGGCAGTGTGCTCCCCTTAAATTGGACCGTGGGTAGCGTTGGTGTCCTTGCATCTTCTATTGAGGATGCTATGATTGTGTAAGTGTCAATTGCTGGCATTTCTATGCACATGTTTAATTCTTATTGTTTGTAGCATTTTTGTAACTTATGCTTAGGTATTCTGCTATACAAGGACATCTTCCAGAAGATCAGATTGTATCACTTCCTGTAGGTCACTCATCTATGTTTCTTATATCAGACTTACGTCTCTTGAAACTGAGGGAGATGCTTGACCTGTTATCCTGTTGGTTTAGCCAGCTGCAAATTTGCCACTATTGAAGGACTTTGATGGAATTGCCAAGTTGGTTGGTGGTTTGAAGCTGGCGAAATACTCTAAGGTAAACCATCAAATTTGCATTTACAAGTTGCAGAGAATAATACCATACCAATCAATTGCTCCGTCTATTCTGTTTAAATTCATTGAACAAGGGCTAAAGAATGGTCACAAAATTATCTCATATTTGCAACTCATGTCATGACCTTGAAATATCCCATACTTACAAAGACTATTGGAACTTTTTACTCACCCTTTCTCGCTTTCTTCAAAAGAAGATTCACAGAGAAGGGAAACTGGAACTGAAGTAAGAGTAGAGAACTTCACAAGGTGAAACAATGGCAGCACAAAGGAAAAATATCTGGAGGCAGTTGCTGCTAATCCATTCCTTAATTGGAGTGCTATTTCAATCTTTATTACACCCTTATTGCACTCTAGCAAAAAAATGTATTCTGTATGTCAATTTTCTGAGTATTCATGTTGGAGAGGCATCTATTGCCAACTCATAACAGCTTGTGAACCTTGCAGTGGTTTGATGATTCAGATGATTCGATCAAGAGTGCTTGTTATAGGGTGTTGGACCTTTTGCAAAAGGACTATGGATGTAAGGTATTACGAATCCACTGCCAGAACTTAGATAAGAAAATTGGACTTATTTAAATTTAGATTTGCTTTGAAAGGTTGTGGAGGTTACAGTACCAGAATTGGAAGAGATGCGCCTTGCCCATTTTATCACCATAGGTTGTGAATGCTACACATCCATTGGGCTTGACTATGAAAAGCAGTAAGAATTAAAATGGTGGTTTGATGAACTTGCTCCTCTGCATTTTCTGGAATTCTTGCTTTTTGACAGTGGTATAGACGTTTCTGGAGGAGATATTCGAGTTGGTTTTTCAATTTATGGATCCTTCAGAAATAATGAGTATATTGCTGCACAAAGGATGAGGTATGATGTTTTTGCACTCATTGTTTTGCAAAGAGTTGTTAATAGTTCTGTTCTATTTATTATCCTTGATTGATGATATCTTACATTGCACATGTTTTACCAGAATGCTCATTTCAAGTCATGCATGCAGTTAATTGTTAAAGTGATGATTTGACTTGCAGATACCGTCAAATGCACTACCACAATGAAATATTCAAGAAGGCAGATATTATCATCACACCTACTACAGCGTATACTTGGAGTGTTTTTTGTTCCATTTATTCTTGCAAGTATATACTGAAGCCTCTTATAAGTTGACGTAATTTCTGCTGTACAGAGGAACAGCTCCTGTCATTTCTCCAGGTGCTGTAACATTCGGAGAATTGAACTATGGTGGAGGCGGTAAGCGGCTTTGTGGTCATGATACCATGGCAATTTCATGCATATGACTAAGTGACTTTGTATTTAATGTTTATAGCCAAGCTCATGCGCTATCAGATCGCTGGGAACTTCCTTGGACTACCTGCTATATCAGTTCCTGTGAGGACGACTTTATTGCTTGTTGTATGTTGGCTTAAATAAATTTGTGGCATGCTCTAAAGTGTGAATTGCAGGTTGGAGTTGATGAGGAAGGTTTACCTATAGGCATTCAACTTATTGGCAAGCCATGGTCAGAGGCCACTTTGTTGCGGATTGCGTATGCAATTGAGGTAACATTTGCAACAGTGTTTCTTTAATAATGCCTTTCAGATGATTGGTTTCTGCAACTGAGGTTTGAGGTGCAATTGCAGGTTATGTGCACTCACCTTCAAAGAAGACCAGAGGTTCTGTATGATCTTTTGCTACAATGACAAACAACAGAGTGTTTACTTCAAGAAGGAATTAAGTTATTGGGCTGGTGTAAGTAAATAACGGGCTCTTACAAAATTTCATCACTGAACAAAGGAAATGGTTGAAAGTTGATATCATACCTCCTGTATTCTTCCACATAAATTATGGGAATGGCATTTTTGAAGCTGCTTCTATATCCTCTGTAACAAAGACAACAAAGCATAAGGTAGACTTTATGCAGTAACGTGTATATATAAATTTTAAAAAGCCATGGATAGTATGAAACTTGTGTAGGGACTCTTTTATGTCTATGCTAGTAATTTTATTTACGAAAGCAACAGGAAATAGTGGCCTACTTAGAACGGTGCGTGAGCATTAATTGAGTTTGAAGAAGAAAAGATGTGAAGTCATAGTCAAGGTGGAGGAGTGTGAGCTTTTAGTACGATAGTTGCATTGCATTATTATACAAAGTACTTAAAGCATATATTTGCAATAACCAAGGTATATGTTGGAACACGTGGCATCAAGCATGCAGCTCATAGGTACGTGGAGACACGGCATACGAACGTTTCTGTTTTCGTTTTGAAAGTTGAAATATCATTGTTTAAAATGCAGCAAGGGTGTCCTCTTCAAAGTTAATGAAGATATTGAAGCGTACATGCACGCCTATATAATCTTGCCTGGTATTATGTTGATGGTGGTGGTTGGGTGAAGATATCCCTACCCTAGTTTCAGTGATTCCTTCGCGGTTAATCCATCCCACGGAATCACCAACCCTCCCCCAAACGGGTTCCGTTCTCAGACCCCGTTTCGGTCCAATAGGTCCCTTCTGGTAGAATCACCACAATACTTTCCGACGGAATCACCTCCTCGAAATCTTCCACCAGATGGAATCATTATCCTAAATATTTTGCCCGGTAGAATATCCCAACAAGGTTATCCCGTCCGATGGAATTACCGTCCAACATATTCTCAAAATATTCCAATAATTTCAAAATTTTTGAGTAATTGTGAGAAGGGATGTTCTTCTGTCTTTTGTGGGCGGCTATGGCGGAACAGAGGGGCCGCATGCCCTGGAGGCACTTTGCTGGATGCCGAAGGAGACGCCCACTGAGGTTGCTGCATGTTTACCCTTTTATTGCTCTGGTTTTCTTCTGCAGATGGCCGGATTCTGAGAGCCCACCATAGCCAAGGCAAGCAGAGCTTGTACACACCGGAATGGATCAGACCCCGTTCTCAGACCCCGTTTCCGCTAGCAGCAAAGCCATGGCTGCTGCTTGCAACAGTGCGAACACAGATGATGGAGTTGTAGCAGATAGATTTCGGTGCAGGGAAGACTCATTCCGGGGTGTAATAACAGATCCTGGTGTTCCTTTTGACACTTCAGTGCAGGGCAGACCCTTCCCATCTGATACCTTAGATGTTTCATTTGATATTTTGGTGCAGGGCAGGGCCTTTCCATCTGATTTTTTGACGCAGGGCAGACCCATTCCGGGTAACATAATAGCAAACTTGACTCCTCCATCGGTGACCATGCCTCTGCTTACAGCAACCAGGGTAAAGGACCCCCACTGGATGCAGCAAGGGGGAAACTAGTATGCAGCAACGCCCCAGAAGCAAGTCCGGCTCTGAGCAAATCGACCCCTGGTTTTGGGCTTCTAGTAAGCATTCTGCAAGTTTTGGGGCTTTTGCTCCACAAGAGGTAAACCACCATTCCTGCTTATCTAATACAAATTTAAGTACAAATTCTACGCCATCCGATGCAGGGCCTGCCTTAAACGATGCAAATCAGGTCATCTTGGAGAGGGCTAATATGAATGCAGTAAGCCCTATTTGTGGTGAGGCTCTGGTGTTTGCAAAAATAGGGTCTTTAAACCATTGTTATTCACAACCATTGTGGTGAGGCTCTGGTGAGGCTGATATGGCCTGGAGGTTCGAATCCTCCAGCCCTGAAAAGAACAAGGAACAGGTTACAGGCAATGGATCAATGCAGACAGAGTCTTTTTAGGCAATGGATCAATGCAGGCAGATTTTTTTTGGCCATTGATTTTGGCATTTTTTTCTTCATGTCTTGGTATTTTTTTTCCCATGATCTTCAATTAGAGTAGGCAGAAAATTCTTCTGCTTGGATTGCTCCATTGCCAATATTTCTTCCATGTAGACAGATCTGCTATGGCCAAAGAATTGCCCATAGCAATTTGAAATTACACGGTGATTCTACAGGAGAGGATATTTTGAACATGGTGATTCCACGGCGCAGAATATTTGAAACCTGGTGATTCCACGTGGCTGGATATTTGAAACGGTGATACCGTCCAGAGGGATATTTCTATTGGGATATTCCACGGGGTAGAATTTCTCGGATGGTGATTCTGCCTGGTGGGATACCACATTTGTGATTCCGTTGGAAGGAATCTCTTGGACGTTATGTGATTCCGTCGGACGAGAGATTTGCGTTGTGATTCCGCCGGGCGGAATCGTGCCCGGTGATTCCGCCGGAAGGGATATTAGCTTGATTCTATCCCGCGGTAAACTTTGGACGGCCAAGATCTGTCGGGGGGACGGCCAGGATCTGAAACGGGGCAGGCAGAACGGAATCCGTTCGGGAGGGGGTGGTGATTCTGCGGGAAGGTAGGAGTTGCGAAGGAATCACTGAAACTAGGGTAAGTATATTTTCACTCGCAAATATGGATCTAAATATAGCAGTATAATGATATCCCATTGAGCTCAAGGTACAACGCACCTTGATTAATGCAGACAATGCCCAAAGACAGGGTATTTTGCTTAGGTTGCTTCAGTACACAATTGCACTCTTATGCCCAAATAATTGTTTAACAGGTTTTATCCTCCAAAGGGTGGCTAATACCTTAGGGATTCTGTTTTTACTAGGACTGCATACTCAAGCATAATGCCCAAACATAGTAAGGCTTGTCTCTGTTACATGATGCACTTGTTAGCATTGGACCCAGGTTCTGGTGGCATTATCTTAATAATCCTTTCGTGTGCCTTTATCTACATTTGTTTGAACATTTAGGTATGTTGGCTAGACAAAGTTCAGATCTAGCTGCAAGGCTTCAGTCTCAAAGAGTGAAATTCCAGCTTGTTTTCTTGAAGCTCGCGAACTAAAGCTAGCTCGTGTAATCTAAGTATGGGCTTGGCATATAATCAGATACTTTTAATGAGTACTATATGCTGGGTTGAGTAACATAGTGCATGTAATCAATTGTATTCAGTAGAGTGTACCATTGGACACAAAAAAAAAGGGAATGGGAATACGGCAATAGTGAATAGACAATGTGCTCCTGAAAAAAAATAGAATTGTCTGCATGATAGAACCATATCTCTCAGATGAATTAGAGTTCGATAATCCTTGTAGAAGCTGGCTGCTACACTTAGTTCCTACAAGCAAATCATTTCGCTGGGCAGGCGGGATGACTTAAATTCTTGAGTAGGAAAAAGCCATACTTCTAGCTTCATCTCTACATGCAGGCTTCGTATCTATGTGACAAGCAAATTCAATCCCTGATAAAATAGGACGATCTCTTATATTTTATACAACTTTTGATTTAATCTTATGGCACATCATTTTAGTTGGGTTTTATGCTGGTCTTGGAGTCTGGCAGCCGCCTTGCTGGCCGGGAAGACTAATGCTTGCATGACTAGCCTTCAATGGCTTTTCGGAAAATGAAACATTGTTCATCTATTCCTTTAATACACCCACATGATCATGCCTTCTGCCAAGAGCAAATGCAAAAGCTCTTTTTGTGTGTAGAATGTAACACGCCCTTCTTCAAATTCCTGCGGGAAGGTTTGCAGAGTTGAAATCGTTGGAGGAAACATCCAAGGCATGGCCACTAAAATTTCATACGAAAAGGGGCAGGGCAAAACATTGACAGGCAAGAGAGTTCATCTCGAACCGTCCAATGGGCGTGATAATGCACGATGCCCTAAATGAGGGCAACCATGTTACCTCATGCCTTCTAACGCGGAGTGGCAAACGAAATAAGCCATTCGATTGTGGATTGGACGGCTGAGCAAAAGATGCATTGAGCTCAACACCAAAACCAATTTTTGCCCTTTGGGCAACCCAAAAATTCACCGCAAAAAAAGAGCAAGTGATTGTAGCTGTTATAGTCTTAGATGTGTCTGCAATGTAACTCAAGGTGCCCAAAACCACCCTCTCTTGACATGACGTAAAAATTGCTTCTTTCCCCTTTCTTTCCCATTAACAAGACACAAATTAGATGAACATATGATTACAATATGACTGAAATATTCTCAAATATTAAACCATTGGGCTCGAAGATTATCTTGATCTAACCATTGGCAACATTAGATCTTATTGAGGCTAAAGGTCGTAACTTGCCGCATCTTGAGAATATTCTAAAGATTATCAATGATAATCCTCAAAGATTAACAAAGATAATCTTCAGAATATTCCTATACTAGATTGATAAATTCTTCAAAATCTTTCTTCGTTAAGATGCTTAAATAGATAAAATTTTCATCTTGTTGCAAGCCACCGAAATGGTAGAGTTCATGGCATACCGGAAATATCTTGATCTCTTGAAATGGCAGAGTTCATGGCCATCGAAATGATCTGCAAACCCTATGTTATTAGATGCAGTTCATCTAAGCACAAAAACGTGAATCTACTTACAATTTCTCTGAAGAACTTTATAAAAAATCTAAACCCTATGAGTGACACCTCTGTTGCTGCTTACTGCCCTGTTTACAGATATACTCATGAACCCTGTACATTTCTAAGCCTTCAACGATTGTGCTCTTAATCTTGGGGAGCAGCCTTACCACAGGTTTGCAATCCGGCATTTGCATCTGCAAAACAAGATTTCAAGTGATGGCTCTGCCTTATCCGTCTGCCTCTTGTAGAAGAGGCGCCATTTTGCTTTGTTGCATTTCGGCGTTGTTTTGCTTTGCTGCAATTCAAGATGTGCTTCAGGATCTGCACTATTTGATAAATCAGAGCATGAGTATGCATGTAGACCTGCCAAAAACATGTAGAAACAAGCAAGATATTTACAATGAAACAAGACATTGAAAAGATCGTACCTAATACTAGCTGGCGCTTGGGAAAATGTCTCCATAGCCTGCTTGGCCTTGCTCTGTTGCATCGACCTTGCCAGACCTTGATCGGCCGCTAAAGATAAGACCGGATCCGCCTTCATCAAGCTTCTATAAACAATGAAATCCTAGCCGCCCGTGTCTTTCTGTCCCCTTTTTACTTTATTTTTTAACAATCTTCTCGCCCAATGATTTAAGGGAGGCCAACCCCTCCCTTTCATGGGCTACTATGCAAAACAAACCACTCGGCCTAGCGGCTCGTGGGTTTATGGGAGGGATAATGGCCCGGGGGAGGCCATTATGCCCTGTAAGGTCCTGGCGAGCTCCCACGTAATAATAGGTGGGGAGGAAATTGCGAACGTTGTTTCAGATCTGAGATACTTCGTTGCCATGTTAGTGGTGGATTAAATTTAGAGTAGGAAATTGCACTGTTTAAGAAATGTGCTGTAATTGAGCGTAATTTCCTCCCCCCTATTATTACTTTAATGCATAACCCACTCAAGGTAGGGGTTATCCTCCTCTTCGTATCTTCGCAATTGAAAATTACATCGAGAAAATATACACGCTCAACTCAAGGTTTAGGGTTTAGGATCCGACAATGAAGAAGGCCAAGAAGCAGCAGCCGGCTCTTGAAGATGGAGATGGCCGGAAACAGAAGCAATCACTCATTCTGGATCCTCGCTTCTCCAAGCTCCAGACAGATCCCAAGTTTCAGAAGCTACCACGAGGTAAGAAGAAGCTGCCTGTGGATGCTCGTTTTCGGTCCATGCTTGTTGATAAAAAATTCTCGGATCCGGTTGCATTGGATAAGCGTGGTAGACCTCTGAAAAAAAAAGAACGATGGACTCTCCAGCGCTATTATAGAATTGAAGGTGACGAAGCAGATGCCCAACAGACCAATGTGGAGCCCCAGGTAGATGGACATGCTAAAATTGTCGGGAAGCAAGTGGCCCATATAGATGTGCACGTTAACAAGGGGGTAGGAATAAAAGAAGAAGATTTTGTGGATATACCTAAGCGAGAGGATGCTGGTAGAATTGAGGAAAATAGTGAAGATTCTAATGCTCATTTCGAAAACCATAAAAGGTTGTCGAAGAAGAGATTACAGAAGGTGGTCCCTGAAAATTCTGAATCTAGCCCATCTTCGGAAGACTCCGAAGGATCAGAAAGTGAACCAGAAAATGATTCTGATTCTTCATCATCATCTTCTTCTTCTTCCAGTGACAGTGAGGAATCACAACTTGAGGAGGAGGAGGAAGAAGAAGAAGACAAGGTTGCCACAACAAGTGAGGAGACTAGGAGATTGGCATTGGTGAACATGGACTGGCAACATATAAAGGTATCGATAGTTGACTTAATGTACAACTACTTATTGTTGATTTCAGAGTATGGGTGCATGTTTAACATCTATCTAGCATGACTGTACTTGTTCTAATCATTGCTTCCTGTTTCATAACAGGCAGTTGATTTGCTGGTATTAATGAAGTCGTTTCTACCCAAGGGTGGGCAAATACAAACGGTCACTATTTATCCCTCGCAATTTGGTCTCGAGCAGATGAAGGAAGAGGACATACATGGTCCCAAGAAAATTTTTGAATCGGGTGGTAGTGATGAGGAGGAAGGCGATCGAATAGACATGGACAAGCTACGGCAGTACGAGAAGGATAAACTCAGGTAAGATTATACTGATTTTTATAAAAGTTTACTTGTGCCTGGCCATGGACCTCTTTTATTACTCTCAGGATGCTTTCAGGAGCATGTGTCCAATTGAACATGATACTTTTCCTTTACTCTTTGTTTGCTGCGCAGCATTTTTCCCTCTAATATTATGCCATTTCTGTTATAATCTGGTTGTTTATCTCACCTCGCGTCTCTTTTATTTTGTTGGAATCAAACTAATTGAACAACTTTAATCTGCAGGTATTACTTTGCTGTTGTGGTTTGTGACAGTAAAACGACTGCATCATTTCTATACAATACATGTGATGGGACAGAATTTGAGAGAACATCAAATATTCTTGACATGCGATTTATTCCAGATGGAATGGAGTTTCAAACAGAACCTCATGACAGTGCATCAGAAGTAAGTTGATGCTGAAGAAGGGATTATTTTTTAGCTACTGTATCCTGAATATTTCAATAGGTCCCAGATGGTTATAGAGCACCAGACTACGAAACCAAAGCTTTGCAGCTTAGTAATGTCAAGTTAACTTGGGAGGAAGATGAACCAGTCCGTGTAAAAGCTTTACGGAGGAAATTCAATGCTGATGAGGTTAATAATGTTTATCTTTTGGTTGCTGTATTCGGTAAACATCATCTTATTGCTGACTTGGATGAATTATGCTGCAGCTAAATGAGATGGATTTTGCAACTTATCTTGCATCAGATGATGATGATGTTGATTCTGAGAGTGATAAAAAGGACGAAGAAAAGCAAGATAAACGAGAAAAATACCGGCAATTATTATTAGGTTCAGGCGATGTACATCCAGAGAATGCAAGGGACGATGTGGATATGGAAGTAACATTTCCGAGCGGGTTGAGTGAACTAAATAAACGTCTTTTGGAGCAGAAAGAAAAGCGAGAGCACAAGGATGAAACTGTTTGGGAAGCCCATTTGAGGAAAAAGAAGGAGAAGAAAAAGTCAAGGATGAAGGAAAAAGATTCAGAGTCTGACAATGAATCTGACATTTCAGCTGATATTGCTGGAAACACCAAAAAGAGTGATCCCTTTTTTGAGCAGGATGATGATGCATTTAATGATCCTTTTTTCAATGATGGTGATGATCCAGAGGGGAATGCATCCAAAAGTGAGGGAAAAATAGGACATCATGCAAAAAAAAATGATAATGAGAAAACAAAGGAGAGCCGTAATGCCAAGAAAGAGGAAGAAAAGAGGAGGAAACAGGAAGAGCAACAAAGTAAGGCTGAACTGGAGTTGCTGCTTATGGATGATCATGCCTTAGAGGATGGTGTAAAGGGTTTCAATCTCAAAAACAAGGGACCTAAAGGCAAGAAGAAGAAGAAGCAGAAGGAAGCCCTCAACAATGGCATTTCAAAGAAGGAAGAATTGGTTCTCAGCACTGATTATGACGATCCAAGATTCGCGGCTCTGTATACTAATCACCATTTTGCCATTGATCCAACCGATCCTCAATTCAGGAGGCAAGTAGTTTGTCCATGTCTCCATATCAATATGTTTACTCCTTGTTAGATTTGATGCTTGAATATGCAGAGATTAATGTTAATCCCTTTCTTTATAGGTATGCATCGCAGTTACGACCCATAGTAGAGCGGCAACAACAAAAACTTCAAGAAATCGATCAGTCCAAGACCACAAGTCATGAAAAGGATGATGTTGGTGACAGAAAGAAAAAGCTAGAGCTTTCGTCTCTTGTCCGTTCTCTAAAGAGAAAATTCAATGCCTAATGTAAAGCATATATTGCCAATTGCATTTCTAAATTACATTTGCATGCTGCTTTGATTAGGGAGTTCATGAGGCGTGTAATTTTGCAAGCCTCCAGTAGCTCATTCAACATTCAAAAGACTAGAAACATCGGCAACTGCCAACATGATTTCTGTTCTCCGTCTTTAAGAAGATTCATAGGTGGATACAGCCTACATTACCACAAGGTATCCCAACATTCCTTGGTTCAATATATACTTTTGTATACTGTGCTCAACCATCTTTCCTCCTATGCTAAACTGTGAGCATCATAGAGGAATTGCTATTGGCATTCAAATAACAAGTTGGATTGACTGCTGCAATATATGCATACTGTATTGTCTTTTCCCCAAGTTGTATTATCAGAAACCTTTGGCGCTGAAATATCACAAAACTGCACAAAGTTTTTGATCCATTGTCTGTGCCTTTATTCTCCCCACTATTTTCCTTGGGTTGACATGGCATGAGCTAAATATCATTTGGGATGACCTAGAGCAGCTATGTGACTATTCCAAGCAAGTTGCCAAGGACAAGTTTTTGAACACCTTTCTAGATGCACTTGAAAGAGGCGGCCATTTGAAATCTGCATCTGGGACTCAATCTGCTTGCTGTGACTTAAAAAAGATTCCAATAGTTCCTTGAAGGTCTTCAAGATTGGAGGTGGACTTTGGTAAGCCATCTTCTGGTTTAAGATAAATTGAGGCCCTTTGTGGGCATGCTGGATTCTGAATTGTTGAGGTGAAGCGAGAAATGCATAGCTGAGTTTTAAAATGATCAAGACAAGCGTTGCTGGCAACTGGCTGACATTGCTAGCTTGAAGGCCTCTGCTGAAGCATGGCCACTAAAGGCAGATATAGGGACAACTTAATTTGTATATCCTGCAGATCTTTGACTCTTTTAAATTGCAAGATCGACCTTCATCAACATCTGACGATGCAACAAGAAGCTGGCAAGAATGCCGAAGTCTAAATTATCTTAGATGCCACAAAGAGAAAGCAAGTGTCCATGGAATGATGGCTCGTGTAGAACAAGCACTTGCAGAGATTATTAGTGTAGAACAAGCACTTGCAGAGATTATTAATGGTCAATCGACCGGTGAACAGCTCCTTCTGATGTGTTATCTTCTCAGGTGCATGCTTGCAGACTTGTGTTTCATCAGGAAGGGCTTTATTGCAGTGTTTAACGCAAAGCACCAAGCATATTGAAAATTTAATGAAAAGAGAGAAAAGCCCGTCTCTGCCTGCAATCTACTGACTAATTCATTCACATTCCACATTATAATGAGAGGCTGTGGCTGAGGAAGGGACATCAGCCAAAAGTTACTTGGCCAAAGTAACTACTGGTTTTGAAGATGCCTGCCATGTTATACAGACTAACATGTTTTATGCCTTGATAGGCTAAGTGCATTGAGCATCGTAGTAATTGGAATTTGCTATTGAAGAATTCTATATGCTAGTCCTCGTGCAACCCCTTGAGCTGTTTCAAATCCTTTGCAATCCAGCATGGCTTTGGATGCATTGAGTGAAGAAGGGATCTTGTGCCTTTGGGTTCTAGTGAGGCCGGCTTGGCTAGGAGGTTCGAATCCTCCAAGCCCTGGCTTGTTTCTGGTTAGGGAATTTAGGGGATTCACTCTGATCGCACATGCGTCGTTTTGGTGCAGCTTGTTGCCTATTTGCTGCCCTCTGTATTGCATTCCGGCAGTCCGCTATATTGCCCATTTGCTACCACTGTGTTTGAATTTCCTTCAATTTTTTCCAGCGGACCGTATGTTCGTTTTGCACCATTGAGTTTGGCATTTTTTTTTCCTTGAAATTCTAACGGTCTTTGATCTGGGATAAAGCACAGAATATTCATCAGATCAGTGGTCAGAAGTGAAAGATGAATATAAGACCGATAAACACGAATATATATTATTATGATGAACATGCTTCAGTTTAAGCTTTGATGATAAATTGGCAAATTGGCACCCAGAAATGGAAGCGATTGTTTACAGGACTGTGTTAAGTTGTAACATAGCACTAGAAGGCAAAAAAAGAGGTGTAAGAGAGGCCATCAATAAATATAATGTTAGATGATAAGTAATGGGCCCTCTTGCAGCGCTTTGCAAACAGATATTGCAAGCATGATACATTTTGACACATACTTTGTCATATGTGCCATCTCTTATGGTTGCATCATGTAGAATCCATTCTGCCTGGCCCAACTGATTATAGAAATTGTTTCAAGATGAATCCTTAGAATATTCGTTCTATTATCAAGCATTTAGGTTGCATCTATAAAGTGCAATAATGAAGTTGGAACAATTAGGTTTATTATGGCTTGTAACATAAAGTAAGCATCAATGCTCTAATGTGACATGGCATCACCATACATCTTGGTAAAGTTTCGGATAAGAGGTGTATGACAGTATCATTTGGAGCAGAATTGACTTAAGAAATTTCCTAATTTAGATTACTTTAATGCTTATGTTTTCATATGACCATGTCATGACCATGTCATGCCATTTGTGAGCATCATCTTGTCCCACGGATTGTAGGCAAGCATTGTCTGAAGATTGAGAGGTTGAGACAGGGATTCACCCGAGTTTCAAGTCGTCTTAATCCGTCTGCTCTATTCATCTGTAGAATTGTCTGCTCTATTCATCTGCAGAAGTCTGTGTGTCTCTTAATCCATCTTTGTGCTCTGTGCAAGGCGACTTGATATGATCTGTTCTAAGACAGTCGTCATGTCGTTTTGCTTATCTACTAGGACGGTTGTTGGAAGTCCAAGGCATTGTCTGGCCTCTAGTAAGCGTTTCTTTATATTGATCAGATGTAGATTCAGATGAAAGTATAAATAGATATATGTAGGCGCTTTTGCTTCTCTTTTAGACACCAGGTTTCCCATTCTGCCTTAGATTTAGATATAATTTCTCGAGTCCTTGATTTGGGTTTATTTAATCTACTTAGAACAAAGAGATCGGTGTCGTAGTAGACTCGTATATGAACCCAAACAGACGTAGCATGTGTCCACAACCTAAGAGATCGGTTCTGGGTGTAAATTCTATAAAAATATGTAATGGGTGATCTATATAGAACTTGCTTAAGTTTTAGGAAGGCGTAATTCCAAAAGTTTTACCTGAAATTTTCAGGTGATGTGGCAGAGTCCACTCCGTGAGTGGACTCTGCCACGTCACCTGAAAATTTGAGGCAAAATTTTACGCTCACCGGAATTCAACAACGAAAACAACCGCTTGATTCAAGACAAGACAAGAGAGGCTATTCATAGCTCTTGAAATCCACATCAACTTTTGATTAACTTTTGCTTCGATGAGGGCAACCCATAGTGCGCGATCTTCTTTTTTTTTAGTCTGTTGTCCATCGAGTTGAGACATTTTGGCAAAGGGATGTGTTAAGAACACCATATTGCATAACATCATCCCAAAGCGATGATTGATATTTTTCAACATAGAAAAGTTGATGATTGATTTTTCAAGGTAGATTGATCTTTCAACATAGAATGGAAAATATGCTGACAATATACTTGAACATTCATGTTGATGGAACATGAATGGCAACTCAAGGCTGAAGTAAGATTTCATTAAGCAAATAATGGCTAGGTTAGTCATGCTAAAATTCCATCTTTGAAGCATAGTGAATGGTCCTAGGTTTTGATCTTACAAAAACAATTTACAAGGTAGCCATTTTACACACACAATTATTTAGCCCGTGGCGAATTCCAAAAAGAAATACATAGTTTTCCAGCTGTTTGTAAACGTGAGATGTATTTCTTCAAGTTCCAGTAATCTCTAGAAAGATAACTTTTGGTCACCTAGCCTGTAAATAGACGTTTCTTCCAGGTTTAATCACTTTTTGCGGTGCAGTCTAGTTCAATTAGTTGATTCTTGAGGAGGCACTTTTGCATCAAATGCCGTATATTTCTTCCATTTTTTAACAGCATCTTCCTGAGGAAAGTACTCCAGGATGACTGTGCACCTTTGTATGACTTCAGAACCGTGGCTAAAGTAATCGAAGCTCTCCAGAACCCCCATTCAAAATCTATTATGGTATAGCATTAGCCAGAGGTGCACAATGCATACATGAGGAGAAATGCAGATTCCAATCCAGTATGGTTATCTTCTGTGTGACTCAGCCCTCTCCCTCTCGTAAGCTCTTTTATAAGAGTCGCGCCTGTCATTAGGTGCTTCATTCCGTGGGCTTCTGCTTCTGCTTCTATTATGATGCCAATGACTTCTTCTTTCTCTATGTCCTCTATCATCATAACTTTTAGAGTACCTATCATCAGACCTATCTCGTCTGATGCCATCAGCTTCATCTATGTTCCTTCTCCTGCTCTCTCTTGAGTCTTTATCACCATGCTTTGTAGCATATTTTGTTTCAGGTGAATCCCGCTTCCTGTCCCTTTGCTTCTCATTTGATTTGTACTCGTCGCCCCTCCCATCATCTGCATGTCTTCTCTCTTTATATCTTCTCTCTTCGTACCCCTCTTTTACTGTTTTTACTTCATCTGTAAGCTTTTCATGTCTTTGTTGACTGCCCAATCCATTTCTTTTCTCGGTCCCATTATGAACGTCATCGTCAAATACCATTTCATATCTGAGATAAAAGCAAGTCATCTTCACGCAGAATATGCAGGGTAAAAGACTAAACATACAAGTAACATATATTTTACCTTCTACCTGTTCCCCCTCTTTGTCCCCCAGTATCTTTGAGTTGATAAGTTTGTTTGTCAGCCAACTTTGAGCCCTGGTTTTCATCCTTATCACCTGGTAAAGGGAAGAACCATCAATATTCAACATGCAGCATTGTTAGCCATATTAAAATTATTGACCTTCATCTTTGGTGCCAAAGCGACGAAACCGTGTCCACAATTTGGCTACACTCTGACTGAAATCGACGTGTATACGTCTATCATCAATCAGTACATTGTCCATCTGCAAATGAAAGAAAGGGGAATGAACACCATATTTTAAAGGGTCTACTCAATTACCAACAGATAATATCTGACCTTGAAATAAGCAGCTTCGCATGCGTCTTGACTCTCAAATTCTGCAAAGACACGGATTTCAACGCCATGTATAACAAATAGAATTTTACTGTCTATCATAAGCAAATCAACATGAATCACCATGGTTGCCCAAATGACATCTCCTATAGACATGCCCATTCCATCAGAATTGACATTTAAGAAGCTTGGATCCTCTACAAATAAGCCTGTTGCATACCATCAAATGGACTGTCTAAAAGTGCAGATAACAGAAGCAGTACTACCATTTGCAAGAAAATTATAGCCCCGGTGGAATGGCAGAGTGGGCAGCTTTTCAAGTACTCATTCAAAATAGTCAGATATCATATTCCATTAACCTATACCGTAGACAAGTAAAATACCCACCAATAAAACCATAGCAAAGGCTGTCTCCTGTCTTATAGTCACGGATAATATCAGCTCTGCAACATGTACTGTTAGTAAATTAAGGCAGATTACTCAAGAAAGCAAAATGATAAAAGCCTTACGAGATCACTTTTCCAAAGCGAGAAAATATAATTTCGAGGTCTTCATCCTGCATATGAAAACAATATTTCAGACAACAAAATTGCAGTCAATAGATTACTCCAAATTTGACAGGCACAGCCACAATCAATCCTTCTAATGTTTTCTTTTTTCCGTTGCACCTTCTGCTGAACTTCAAGGTTATCATGTAAGGGGACTTAGACATATTGCCAGTACCATACCTTCTAAACCCTGCACATTTTAAGTTATGCAACAACTATTATTATCATCTACAATTAGGTACCAACATACATTTATCCAAAACCTCTTTGATTACAGAGTGTACAAACCAGACAAGTATAATGACAATCACAACAAACAGGAAGCATGAGGTGAAATATGCAAGGCCAAGCACAAAGTTGCAATCACCTGAGTGACAGGATTCAATTTGCATACAAACAGAACATTTTCTGGAGGCTTCATTTCTGCTTCAGGAATATCCCCTATCTAGAAACAGTAAAAGCAATCATTAGAAGCACAAATGGGAGCCATAAATAATGAGATGTGCTGCAAATATCCCTGAGGTTCATACCATTTCCAGAACCACAGCTCTTGAATGTGCTTCCCTCTTCCGAATTGTCTTTTCCACTTCTTCTGGTCCGAGTTGTTCATCCATGGGGACCCAATCATCCTCCAGACGCACATCCCCGCCCTGCGAATGAAGTCCCACAGTAGAAACTAGTGAGTGAATTAAACAGATTGAATAAAGATTGCCGAAATCAGCCAACAAAAACTTAAGTGAAAATTACTTAAAAGTGGACTGTAAAAGTGGAAAGGTGAATGAAGTGAAACTCGCGTAATTATCGTATTCTTACAATCCCAAATTTGACATAACCACCGCTGCAGACCAATTAGCTTATGCTAATGTTTTTTCCATGATCTTAATGTCTAAAAAGTATTCCAACCTCATGCAGACACAAACACAATGTTCATTAAGACAGGAAATCAAATGTTCAATTAGAATTGCTGCAACTGCCTAGCCAGAAACACCCAAACATAATACAATACTTCCTATGGTTATTGAACATTATTCTGTTTACGCACATTTGCTATAACAAAAATAACTGTCGTTCAACTCCTGTATCTATGTATCACTTCGTGTCCACAGCTTTTTGCTACGGTGCCATCTATTGCATCAAAATGACATACCTCCTGTGGTTGCAACAACGGAGAGCTCTCTGGGATCAAATCAACAAGTTGTGGAGGGTCTTCAAAAGGATCTTCCAAAATATATGTGTGCTTTATGCTGCTTGCATTCAAGCAAACGTTCAAACATAGAAAACCTACAAATGTTAGCTTAAAAGGTACAGGAAAAAGAAAAGAAGATACCAAGTTAGGACGCATACCGAATATTTTTATAAGGGCGACCTTTTCCATCAACATATGCATCATTTATTCTCTGCAAAGTATCTAGGCCCTCTACAACCTCGCCAAATATCTGATAAGCAGAAACCAAATGTCACAATGAACTGAGGAGAAAACATCATCCTGTGACTAACAATTCAGCCCATGGAAAAAACTGGCCGCTGGAGCTAGCAATAGCCACAATAAAGGTGAATCAGAGTCAGTCATCCTACTCAATTATTCAGTCTTTACACCTCTAGTTTTGCTGATAGGGATGTCCAAGCATCTCCAGTGGAATGACCACCAACAGACCTCTTTCTTTGTTTCATTCATAAGCAACATTCTAACCTTCATTTGGCATGATCCAAGCAGTAATTCCTAGCTCAGTGCTCTGATTTGCCACTCAAAACTAATATATGGTTGATGTTCTATGAGCTTAAATATGAAATAAGAAAGACATGAGGAGACAGGTTGCAAAGGAAGGACAGTTTTCACCAGCATTTTATACATGTTCATGTTTTATTATTGAATGCTACAAAGACTGTATAAAAGTTAAGCTAGCCTCATCATCTTACTGTGTGTTTGCCATCAAGAGAATCCAGCTCCTCGCGTGTGGTTATGTAAAACTGCCGAAATAAGAGAAACATTAAGCAAAGGCTCTAAAAATCATATAAGAAAGACCATGCCGAGTATGTGTCAGAACAAAACCTGGGATGCATTGAGATCTTCCCCAGCACTGGCCATCCCAACAGTCCCTACTTTTTCATGTTTTGCTTTGACGTGTATTTCATCCTGGAAGAATCGCGCTTGGTCACCATACAGAAACCTGTACAGATGAGGCTTCAATCATGTAAGCTCAATATAAACATAGTATTGAGTTCAGAAGTAATAATGCACCACAATGAAATTATCAGCAAAACATATCTAACCCAAAGTCGTGTAAATGCCACCTTCCTGGTAAAACATTTGTATAATAAATTGTCTAACATGCTCAGTGAGTGATAAGTAGGAGATAAACCTTTTTCATATTTTTTCCTAGCATTATAATCCTTTTTTTTCCCTTATGTGTTGCCAAAATCTTCCTAGCCTTATCATTTGTCTCAAAGATTTCCATATACAATAGCACATCTTCTCTTTTCCTATACATAATTTCAATGCTTTGCTTTCTGAAAACCCATTGCAGTTGTCACAATCTATCATCACATATTGCATGGTGACTTGGTACAAGTTAACTCACTTGTAAATGGAATCTCCACCTTCACCTGTCCCAGTTGGGTCCCCTGTTTGGACAATGAAATCCTTTTGAACCGTGTGGAATAAGCAATTGTTGTAATATTTTATCCTACAATATTCGGAAGATCATATGTTAGATTTGTTTGCTCGCATCCAGAGCTTACACAATGCATCTACGTTAAAGAAATTTGTAAGGAAGTGAAAAAATTACTGATAATCGTCAAGCTTCCAACATTGAAATAGATCCCATCGAAGGATCCTCTTAGGGGGGTCATAAATGGTGATTATGCTTTCTTAAGGTTACTGGCATACACATATAAGACATGTGATATAAGGAATGCCTAAGAAACTGTGAAAGAACTATATTTGAATGGTAGATAGAGAAGATAATGTCTCAGATTACTCGGAAGAACATTGCAGTGCATGTTGTTGAACAAACAAACCAATTTAATCAGGCCGTGCATTTCAATTTCCTTATCTTGACACACCGGGAAACTGTTTCTCCTCTTTGTGCGGAATCAAATTAATAGGATTGGGAAACCATCTTCTATGTCTCAACAAGAAAGGTGGTGCGATGACAGACAGAGCTGAATCGATGAGCATCAAAATTGGGCATTCTTAGATGTCCATGGAAAAAATAAGTTAGACGTCTGCTGAATCTACTAAACTGTAACTTAAGGAACCTTCAACATACTTGCATAGCTTGAGAAAATTCTTGCAGGCAAGTGGACAATCCTCGATGTGGAGATCAATAACGAGGTCTCCTAAACTGGTATTAACCATCACAGACATCTTCGCCCTTTGCTACTCGATGAAGCTTGACCTAAGCTCAGTCGAATTTCGAAAAAGGAAAACCAGGGAAGGAAAAAAGGAAGTTTTGGGGTACAATTGAGGGTGTCTGGGTCAAAGGTAAGAGGTTAAGGGTTTCTAAGGTTGTGTTTTTTTTTTTTTTTTTTTTTTTTTTTGGGAATGTGATCATGTACTATAGGGCTTAGGATATTACTACCCTTATTATGGTGATTCCAGCAGAATTTTTTTCGGCTGCCGGGATCTTCAGACCTGCGTGCGTTGAAGAAATTCCATCCCCTCATCCGATTGCAGTTGTCTGTTGACATCCAATTGAACGGAATCCATCCCATGCATCCGAGCCGCACAACGTGTCGTCATGCAACGGAGTCCCCGAGGGTTCAGACCAGACATCATAAAGGAATATTCTGTGGTGATTGTCATCGCCGAAATCCCCTAAAAAAGGTGGGACAACGTAGGATGCAATCGACAATTCTGCCGACCGTCATCTTCGACGTCCCAGATCTATTGGGGTCCGAAGGTTGGTATCACTTGAAAACAGGTATCATTTTCGGGTATATGAGATGTTATATGCATGAAATGGCTGATACCAGATGGCTATTTGCATTGGCTAGCGAACTGGCAGTTGCTCTGAACTTGGGTATCCAATCCATTAGAAGAGATTGAAGGTGTACCTAGGTTGGTCGGACGAGTTCCTCTTTGTACGATGTCTTCAACAAAGGATTGTCATCTGAAGAAGATAATATGGGAGGGTCCTGCTCAAAGGCATTCTTCCAAGCATTATAAGCATTGCGGTGTTGCTGGGCAATGGCGTGTTGAGAGAGCCGATCATAATATACATAAGCCATAGGCTGGATAGTAAGCATATAAAGAATGTCGGGCGGGTCCAATTGAATAAGCTTGTAATATACAAGTGTACAAAAGAATGCTTGAAGTTCAACAGAAAGTTGACTCCAATATTGCAGCAAGGAAGCCGTGGTGAGCGGATCTTCCCGTTGTCCACCCACTTGTATCCACTAAATTCAAAATTCTGGCTGCCTGAGTGCAGAGTACATCTTATAGGTGGACGCCGGAGGAAGGACCTCGGGCAGTGTATCCAAAAATGCCACAAGGTTGACTTGTTTCTGCTCGAGTTCAATATTCATATTATCATATTCCTGAACTATTTTCTGTTCCCGCTCCCAAGCAGCCTGGAGATTCTTGAGCTTCTCCTTCCTGTCCAAGCTGGTGTACCCGGCCTGAAGATCGTCGTGAACGGCCTTGGGTACAATATCCACGGGTACTTGATGCTGAAGGGACTTCTGGAGTTCCTCCACCTGAGCTTGTGCTGTAGCCAGATGGTGTTCAACTGCTTTTAGTGAAGAGTCATGTGCGGTGATCTGCGATTGAAGACCAGTCACCTGAGTGATCAATTGACTTCAAGCTCAGACACACAGGCAAACTTTGTCTCCATACTCTTCCTATAAATAGCAAGCTGGCTTTCATAACAGGCAGCATCCGTGGAAAGTTTGGTGTTGAGTTCCTAAAGCTGGCTCTGCATTGTCTTGGGCTGGTCGTGCAGAGGATCTAATGCAGCTTTCTTCATTTTTGCATCCTCCTCTGCTGCAGTCTTCTATTGTTGCAATTCCAAAAGCTGCTCTTGTAGAGTCGTGAGCTGGCGTTGAAGCTGGTTCAGCGTGGTATTTTGGGACTTACGCTCCGACTTTACATGTTGTAGTTCCTTCCGCAGCTGGCTAGCCTCTTGTTTCAAGAGCTCGTGATCATGTAAATTGAACTATAGCTCTTGATTCCTCAATTGTTGCATAGCCCACAGTTGTTCAAGCTTATGAAACCGAGACTTGTCTTTCTTGAACAGTTGATGGACGGCCACTTCAGATAACAAGTTGGTATGTGAGGGAGAGGACTCCTCAAGATCAATACATATGCCCTTCTCCTGTTGTTTCGGAGGTGGCTGGTTTGGTGCATGGGAGGGTCCTTGGACGTCTTCCTGCTGCCTGTTTTCATCTGTTTGTTCTTTTTCCAACTGTTGGTTCTCCGGCTCGTTGGAGACCAAATGGTACTCCTTCTCCCTGTGCTCATTTGCTTGAGCTGAGTGTTGGTCAGGCTCCATGATTGCAAGCGGTCGTGATTTCATAGCCTTTTGTGGAACTTTCCCTGGATCCTTAGGGATGCGCTATTTCCGTTGCTTTTTTTGTGCCGGTTCTCGATGTTCGGGTGCCTTGGAGGCAACTTCTTCATTTGGATCCATGGCATCCTGTTCCTCTTGTCGGGCATGCTTGGTGCCTGTGCCCAAAACATTGTCATGCAACTGATGTGTGGAGGTTTGTTGTGCCCCATGGAACTGGGGTTCATTTTCCCAAAATGGTGCAGATGAGCTGTTGGATATGACTGCCGAAGTAGCACATATGCTTGGTGCCCCCCCCCCCCCAGTCTTTTGTGGGTTTCATGGGTTTCCTCAAAGAAACAATGAGGTTGGCCATCCGTAGCTGAAAAAGTGCAGCCCAATTGATAGGAGTTGGAGCATAAGCAGCCACTACTATGATGTAGAAGATATTTATTTATGTTCAACTGTGTATTGCGGAGAAGCTGCCCATCAAACTTCCTCAAGATGAGGTGGCCAAGCTGTTGCAGAGGTTCGGGTCTGACCCCGAAAGGCGGTCATACCATAGGTGGAAACATCCTTCTGGGAATGTACCTGGAGAAAGGGCATCTTATGGGGGAACTAAAAATTGGACGGCCTTATTGATCAAATCTTCCGTTATTCTAATTATCTGACCCCCAACCTTGGTGGTTATTGTATAATCCGGGGTGCGATAGTATGTGACAAATTCCTAAAGTTGATCCTCTTGGAGCAGAGGCCACTTGAGGTGGTTAAACTCCAAGAGTCCAACCTTTTGAAAAAGCAGGACATCCTCCGGTGCAAAGATTTGAGTTCGGTGTTGTGGTGAAACTCCACCGGAAGAACAGGAAGAGGAGTGTTGGAACTGGCCATATCGAGTACTGGTGCAAGGAGAGAACGGAGATGAGAGACGAGTGCGGAAGCCATAATTGAAAAGACGGATAAGTGAAGAAGCAAAGTGAGGACAAAACCCTAAGTGTGCCATTTATATGATTTGAAGAGTCACATTAATGATGGACGTCTGTTCGTGCAAAGGATGAGGTGGCAAAAAAGAAGTGGTGTCATGTCAAAAATAACGATGGTGAGAAGTAAATGATGGTCTAAGGTGGAAAAATTGATGGAAAACCGATTTATCGGGGGAAAAATGAAAGGGTGATTTGGCAAAGGTGATGTCGCCATATAGATGGAACTGGACCTAATCATAGTACCAGTAATCTATGGTTGACTCCGTGTTGTTATCCGTGGTATAAAAAACAGGTGCATCGTTGTTAGTCCTGTGGACAGATCCACATGCCTATACCTATTATACAAGGAGGAGTCCTCTAGGGACAAGGGCACACAGTCACCCACGCCCCCGGCCACTAGCAAAGGCACGAAGAGGCAGTCTAGCAAAGGCACGGAGGGCACGCCCACGGTGCCTCCGCCCAAGTCATCCAAGAGGACCAAGCGGTGAGGCCAAGATTCCCGGCCATTAGAGCTCCACCTCCTGCAGTTATGGCGCAGATTGTGGAGTATATTTTTGTCAGGGCATATCAGGGAGCAGTTAGCTCCGCACAATTATGGGCCCAAGGCCGTCGTACTATATATACTATATGTTTAGGGCTAGTAGTTTAGACAAATTAGCCCAATTTTGTGGTTGCTTCTTGTTCCAGCGCTCAGCCTTGTTGCGAGCCTGTTTGTAGCACATTTTGTGCCCTTTTTATCAATAGAGCTGATTACCGACTCCTCTCTGTCTCAGTTTGTCTTCAGCTTTCTTGTTTTTGCTCATCTTTATCAAAATCCCGCGTGACACATCATTTTGCAGGAGCTTCTGTTTGGTGCCATAGTCCTCAAAGAGGTCTGCCTCTCAGGAGTTCCCGGACCCAGACCCCAAACACTGTCGCCGATTGCCGGGTTTTAGTTCTTTTTTCAAGATGTCGGCTCGACCACTTTCAGCGGATGAACTGTTTGTCATGAACCTACGAAGAACTGAGCGAAGAACGGAGCGAAGAACAAGAAATACAAGAGAAATACCAAATAATAA
>JAANSK020017801.1:0-18229 GCA_011763485.2 Isoetes engelmannii
GGAGAACGGGACAGGAGAACAGAACAGGAGCAAGGAGGCTCAAGACTGGCGTTGAACCGGAATGGTTCAACCAGAGGTCAGGGCAAGAGAGTTCACGAATGAGAAGAAAACAAGTAAGCAGGGAACCAAGATTGGGTAAGCAAGCAGCAACTGGCAACCAGATTGGGTAGGGACAGGGAAATTTTTACACTGACAAAGTGGTGGGATTCAATGGTCGAGGATGTGTACGGCTACGATCTCCCTGGCAATTTGGGGGATGAGGTGGCCAAAGCAGATCCATCAGTTTCTCTTGGAACCACCATGGCGGTTTTCAATGGTCAATCTCTAGCATTCAATTGGGTGGGGTGTTGTAAACAAGATATACCCTTGGAAATATTCTAAGCCACTAAAGAAGCATATGCCCCAAAGCATACGAATACGTACACATATCTAAACCACGAAATACGCTATACTAATGCGTATGCCTACGGCGCTTAATCTATACGAATACGTACGCATACCCCCTTGCAACTCCTAATCAGTGTCGATTTAGCGCCTAATTGTCTGAGGCTATGGAATTTCCTTGCCTTTTGTTTCTTCTTCGGCTATGGATTCCCCATCAAAAGTTGCGCTTTTCATGCCCGCAGAACCTTCCCTGATGCGAGGGCGCTGCATGCCAGAGATTTTGCCCAAAAAGGCGACTACAGAGAGGTATTTTTTATTCAATCCGGCGCAGCTCTGGAACTGCGGCAGTGTTTTCCGTTCGAAGAAGTTGATATATTGTAGCCCATTTGGTCATTTTCTCATAAATTAATGCTGGAATTCGTTTTCCAAGGGAATTCACAAGATGAGTCTCGAGACCCTGTTTCTGGCTGTGTTGAGAGCTTAGTATTCATAGCGCCTTTGTTGCTTGTTGGCATATCCTTCCTTGCGGGAAGTGTTGAAAATTGCTACTAATCAATTTTTGCTTGCTGACATTATCACTAGTTAGGTTATGTAAAGCTCTGCAATTCATTTCATTGTAAGGTTTCAGTGGCATGCCATGGTATGAGACTGTGATATATTCCATTTGTGAATTTAATACCGGTATGGCACCTTGGGGAGTGGATTCTGTTGATGCGGGATCTCCACCAGCAGGGAAGGCTTTTTCATTCTTGTCAAAGAGCTTGTCCACTGTACAGAAGAATGCCAATCAAGATATTCAACTCATAAAAAAGAGAGCAAAGTCATTCAGAGATCTGGCCAACACTATTGATAGAGAGTGGGAAAGTTTCAAATTTCCGTCATTATCTATAGGCGACAATGCCACTAGTGATGGACTCTTAAGAAAATTCAAAGATAGCAGTAGACAAGCTGCTCCAATTTTAACTGTTTCCCCTCTGAAAGCTATTTCTTCTCAAGTAGAGGACATTAAGTTCTTTGAAAATTTGAGGCCTTCATTATCCCCACTCAGGAGATCACAGTCTGATTCAGACTTGCATAATACAGCTGGCAGAAAATCAAAGATCGATTTATCTGTGTTGAAGAAAGCCTTGGCACCATTGACAGAGGAATTGGCAGCTTATCCTGTTAAACCACCAAAGGTAGAAAGGGATCACTTTAGAAGTTCCTCTGAGAATAGGTTGGTGGTAAGAAGGAACAAGAAATCCGATTTATCTATCAAAGAGTGGGAACCCTTGAGACGCGTAAGGAAAAGTTTGAAGGATTTAGAGACCAGTGCAGCAGCTAGCAAGTCCCCATCAGAATTCTTTCAAAATGTCCAAAAGACTGAACT
The DNA here is from genome assembly GCA_011763485.2 of Isoetes engelmannii. Taxonomy (NCBI): domain Eukaryota; kingdom Viridiplantae; phylum Streptophyta; class Lycopodiopsida; order Isoetales; family Isoetaceae; genus Isoetes; species Isoetes engelmannii. The sequence goes on from JAANSK020017801.1 coordinate 1,754, forward strand.
ATTTGAGAATTTCAAAAATAGCCTGGTAGGTCATGTCTTATTACCCTTCAAGGCATCTCAGCAGGTTTTGTTTACTTACCATCCCTATAACTGTGCAGAAAATATCTCTCAGGCGTACAGATGCAACAACTACGGTTTCCTCCAAGGTATGCTATGGGATAATCTCATGCATGTGACTCCATATCTGATACACTTTTCTTGTTTTCTCGCAGGACCAATTTGGTGGTGACGTTGCACCATTAGATGTTCCAGAGTTATTGGAGAACCTCTTGAGACAATCTGAGCCATTTCTTGACCAACTGGGAGTCCGAAAAGGTCAGGTCTTGTGTTGAAGGAAATGATATAATTTGTTTCATGACTTTGTCTCATTTGATGATGGTGGTGTCTGATCAGATGTGTCCTCAAAAGTTTGTAAAATGTTGCGGAATTGCAAGAAGAAGGATACTTCTGTCCATGAGAGTATTGTTGCAAGGCCACCTGATTCTGAAGGCATGGATGAGCTTGATCTCAGGGTTGCAAGTGTGCTGCAAAGTACTGGATATAGATATAAGGGTGGCCTGTGGGGTGAATGTGCTCCTGTGTTGGATTTGTCGGATGGGAAAAGAAAAATTGCCATTGTTACAACTGCAAGTCTTCCCTGGATGACAGGGACTGCCGTAAATCCTCTATTTCGTGCAGCATACTTGGCTAAGGACGGAAAGCAGAAGGTGACATTACTAATTCCTTGGTTATGCAAGAAGGACCAGGAACGAGTTTACCCAAGTAACATGACATTCAGTTCTCCTGAGGAGCAAGAAGTATATGTGCGGAAATGGTTGGAAGAAAGAGTAGGCTTCAAGGCAGATTTTAAGATTGCATTCTATCCTGGAAAGGTAAGTGTGCATTGTTTGTCTTCATGCATAGTAATGGATTCATGGTTTATAATTGTTTTGTCTCCTACATTTTCTGATATTCTTTTTGGTGCTCTAGTTTTCCACCCATAAGCGAAGCATTTTGGCATGTGGAGATATCTCCCAGTTTATTCCAGACAGTGAAGCGGATGTTGCAGTGCTGGAGGAGCCAGAACACCTTACATGGTATTACCATGGCAAAAGGTGGAACAAGAAGTTCAGGGATGTAGTTGGTGTGATACATACAAATTATTTGGAGTATGTCAAGAGGGAGAAATGTGGTGGTTTGCAGGCCTTTTTCCTCGAGCATGTGAATAATTGGGTGGTGAATATATACTGCAACAAGGTAACTAACAGGCTTTTCGTGGACAGGAGTGTTATTGTAACTTTAACACTTATGAATATTTTATGTTGTAGGTATTGCGCTTATCAGCTGCCACACAGAATTTGCCAAAATCCACTGTCTGTAATGTACATGGAGTGAGCCCAAAGTTTCTGGAAATTGGAAAAAAAATATCTGAAGAAAATGCATCTGAGAAGACAACATTCTCCGAAGGGGCTTATTTTCTTGGGAAGATGATATGGGGTAAGGGTTACAGGGAGCTTGTGGATCTTTTATCAGAACATAAACAGGATTTGGAAGGGTTGAAGGTGGACGTTTATGGCACTGGGGAGGATGCTGCTGAAGTAAAATCTACAGCAGAAAGGCGTGGGCTGGCAATAAGCTTTCATCCAGGGAGAGACCACGCAGATGACTCATTGCATCGGTATTTACACATATTGAATTAGTAATTATGTTTAGACATATATAATATACTTTTCTAACTAAAGAGCATGGTTACAGGTACAAGGTGTTTATCAACCCTAGCGTTAGCGATGTTGTATGCACAACAACAGCAGAAGCACTTGCAATGGGAAAAATAGTCGTCTGTGCAGATCATCCTTCAAATGAATTCTTCCGAACATTCCCAAATTGCATGACGTACAGAAATCCAACGGAATTTGTTGAAAAAGTGAAGGAGGCAATGATGTCTGAGCCGATGCCATTATCTCCAGAACAGCGCCACCTTTTGTCGTGGGAGTCTGCCACAGACAGGTTTCTAAAGTATGCTGACTTGGTTAAGCCAGAGGGTAGCACATCTGTAAATATGTCGACAGACAGCCTTATTGCAGAACAGTCTCAGAAGCAAGCCATGTCTTTGTCACTGTCATTCCCAAATCTTAGTGAGCTGGTCGAAGGTGGGCATGCTTTGGTTCACCATGTTGCATCAGGAATTGAGCCAGCTAGATTAATGTCAGGTGCGATTCCTGGCACAATGCATTTTGATGCAGAACAGAGCAAAGACCTAGGCTTGCCACCACCCTCTGTACAAAGGCCAGTTTATGGGTGGTAATTTTCCTTGGGGGCACAATTCCCTTCATCTAGGTAATTGTTGTAAATTAATCAGAATCCGATGTACATTACAGACTCTGAGATATAGGTGTTTAATTATATCGGCAATAGTTGTTGTGATGTATTAAATTATGGGATATGTATTCTTGAGAGTGGTTTTTCACAATGGCAATTGCACATTGTTCTGTAAATGATATTGGCTTGGCGGTTTTAAAGTTAAATGTTTATGTAAGGACTTGCGGCGGCCAGCAAGTTCTGTGGGAGTGGTCCTGCAAGTGAAGGTATATGGCGGTGCTGTAACAGATTGACATCGACATGGAGTCAGACTTATATGTAATGGGAACTGGACCAGTAAGGATCTATACTTTGATGTATATAAGTGGTCCTGCAAGTGAAGATATTGGCATAGACATAGAGTCAGACTGCCCATATGTAATGGAAGCCAGCGAGAAGAACATGACTGCCTTTTACCACCACGCCCTATTTGTTGACAGGTTAACGTGCTGGACTATCCAGTTTAATATGAACTATCCGTCTGATACAACACCAATCTCTATGAATCTTTTTTGTCTTTGATCATTTCCTACCAAGAAACCCCTTTCTTTTAGTATCAACTTTGTGTAGAAACACTCCATGATCACGGATCGTACATAAATAACATATGATTTTTAGTTGTTAAAGTCAGTATTCGTATGAAAAAGCATATAATTGTGTGACAGCGGACAGCCCTGTTTAGAGTAGAAAGTCGTGCACAGAGTGCCCTTAGGCATGAAAACCAAGGAGCAAGGTGTTAAGAAGGGGATAAACACCCTTGAGAGCCCATTACCTCGGATAAACGGGCGTGCCCGGCCGGCAAGCCCCAACTCTCATATCCACAGCTCGATTATCGCAGGTTCGGGACGTCTAGCACATAGGAAGCTGTTTATCACAGGTGCGGGAAGCTGTTTATCACAGGTTCGGATCATTAAACAGGTGCGGGAAGCTGTTTATCACAGGTTCGGATCATTCCAGCCAAAATAAATCTGATTGCTGCGTTGCTTTAGCCGATTTTGCTTTATCACAAGGCTGGAATGGACGCTTAGGATTGTAGGATGAACTAAACCTGCCGATTAAAGGGAGATTATCTCCCACCGTTCCTAGCCGTTGATTCATGCCCTGTGATAGGGCATAACAGGCAAGCAAACTCTAGGAGGGGCATCGGCGTGCATGATTACCCAGCGGTCTGCATGATTCAACCCTGGATTCAGCCTGGGATGCCGATAATCCAGGCTGGGAGAATTCACGAATCTCTGATAACCAAGCTACAACATCCCGAACCTCTGATAATCGATGTAATAGCCCGCCGAACCTTTGATAATACCAGCTGTGGATGAGGAATCTTTGCTTGCCGGGTTAAAATGGGATAAACACCCCTGTTCGCCCATGCCTCAGATAAACGGGCTCGCCCATACCTCGGATAAATGGGCGAGCCGGGCTTGCCCGTTTATTTGACTGAGGTAATGGGGCTCTCAGGGGTGTTTATACCCTTCTTAACCGACAGGATCTATTGATCCGTCAATCTCGAGCATTGATTCCAGCCCCGTGATAGAGCATAACTTGCTGACACAGGAGGTCAAGAATACTGCGCGCCAAGATTCAACAATGAACCTGCTGATAATCGTGATGTGGGCATCCGAACCTGCTAATAACCATGCTGTGGGTGTCCGAAGCTACTGATAATCGTGCGCTGGGCATATGAAGCTGCTGATAATTGCGTTGCTTCAACTATCTGTTCATGGCCTACTGGTTAAAGGGGTCAATCCCCCTTCGGGCGAGCCTGTTTATTTGCCATAACAGCCTCTCAAGGGGGATTAACCCTTTCTTCAGGTCATTAAACTACCAGCACGTTGTCCATTCAAATTTTGCCACGTATGTAAAACGTGTCATGTTCTGAAACGTACAGCCGCCGTTTCCCCTGCCGTTAGTTCTTGTTGAGCGGGAAAGAAAATCCAAGAAACAAGGAACGAGTTTCCTTCCTCTATCGTTCAAACGAGGGGCCTTTCTTTCTTAACAGGTATGCTTCTGTGTAGCTTTAAATCTTCCAACGTAAAGCTTTGTATGTAGTTTTACTATCCTTCATTTTTGTTTAGTCATGACATGCATGCCTTTTAGGAAAATGTTTCGACCTTCTCTTCTGATGGTTTGAAGCGAGCTAATGGGTTTTTATGCTTTGAATCTCATGGTTTGCAGAAAATGGTCGACGCGAATGGATCTAAATTGCATGAAGAATTACGTAGGCAATGGGGAGCCCATGAGTCAGTTCTTTGTAGGAGGGGAGTACCTCCTGGTGTACAAGAGCTAATGAATGCGGCGTTTGCAAAAATTCCTGTGTCATACTTCCCAGAGATACCATCTGGGCAAGGTTTGTAAACTTATATAGCATTTCTATTATCTACATGGTCGTTCATTGTGTCATGTGTTACGTTGGGTTAACCACTTCGCACAATCAATACAAGTTCGTTTTATATATTGCATGCAGTGATTGAGATCAGTGCCGATACAACTATAAGAGAAGCCGTCCATATTCTAGCTAAAAATAACATATTCTCAGCTCCAGTAAAACAGCCAGATGCTGATTCCAAAACGAAGTGGTCAGAAAGGTACTTGGGCATGGTGGATTATTCAGTTATAATTCTATGGGTACTGGAGAAGGCAGAATTGGCAGCAGCAGCTCTGTCATCTGGTTCAGCAGCAGTTGCAGGTATGGGAGCTGGAGCAGTTGGAGTCCTTGGAGCGATGGCCTTGGGTGCCACAGGGCCTGGCGTGGTAGCTGGACTCACAGCTGCTGCTGTTGGAGCTGCTGTAGCTGGAGGAATTGCAGCAGACAAGGGCCCTGGAAAAGATGCTCCGTCCGCTGCAGATGCATTAGGAGAAGACTTTTTTAAAGTTATCCTGAATGAAGAACCTTTCAAGTCAACCAAAGTATGTAGATTTGCTATCAGTTTATCCTTCGTTTCCAATAGGTTGATATAATTCTTTTACTGTTTGTATTACTCTTCTATATTTTTTAGTAGTTTGCTTACCTTTCCTATTGCTATCACTTTGTGAATAGGTTTCAGAGATTACCAAATCGTTTAGATGGGCGCCTTTTCTTCCTGTTCAGCCGGATGATTCAATGTTAACTGTTCTTCTGCTCCTGTCAAAATTTCGGCTGCGTAGCGTCCCAGTTGTTGAATTGGACAAGCCAGTTGTGAAGAATCTCATTACGCAATCAGCTGTTATCAAGGGGCTATCACAATGTAGAGGCCGTGACTGGTTTGATTTTATAGCGGATAAGAGTATTTTCCAGCTGGGCCTTCCATATATGACTGCCGACCAGGTTTGCTCCCGCAATACTAGTTTTCTTATAAAAGTTTAAGTCATAACATTTTATGATAGAAATGTAGTTAATCTTAAGCTTGCTTGCTTAATTTATTGCCTGCATGCTCTGCATGTTCATAACATTAGGTTACATTGACAACATTAAGACGGGACTATTGCACCTCCATTATTTGACATTGAAAGATGCATCATTTAGAAATCGGTGCAGAAAAAAGCTTGATTGTTCCTGATGCTCAAGGACATTGGATCTTATCAGGCTGCCATGATTCATGGACAATGTTTCATGCATTTCTCATGGAAAAGGAAAAACTACACATATGGTTGTCATTTTCTCATCTTACGCTTGACTCCACCTTTAAATTGAAAAAAAATTCTTGATACCTCTGGAACACATTGCCATTGCTCCATTGGCAAATTACGAGGGTTGCTCAACAAGACTAGACTTACGTTAGGGCTTCTCTCTCTTTACATGTTTTCTCCTTCCAGTGCTCTCTGTACATGTTTTCCCCTTTCATGACATATGCACTAAGGTACATTGTAAGATCTAAGAGATTCTAACCTCAACTTAAACCTATCAGTTCAGCTCCTTGATATTTTCCACAGCAATGCTTAATTTTTGACATACTTAATAGATGTAATAATAAAAATAGTTATCTGCTATTCTGTGCGGCACTGGTGATGGTAAGGGATATATGTCCAATTAAACAAAAAGGCAGCAGTCTTACTGATCATTATCTCCACTCAATCATAAAAAGGCAGCAGTCTTACTGATCATACACTGAAATACGTTTACAGACGAATGGAATATTTGTAACAACTAAGTAAGAGGACATGTAAGTTGGCAAGCAACAAGCAGAATAGCTAGCAAAGCACTTCCTTCAGAGAAAGATGGGAGATCCCAGAAACATCACTAGTCCAGGAAAGAAGTTTTATAGGCAAGGATCAAAGTAATGGAAATCGGAAAGGCTTGTAGGTAAGAGCTATCCTGGAGGAATATAGTAGGACAAGACTTTTTATTATTGTGAATATTCGATTTTTAAAAGGAGGTTTTTAGGTGGAGACTGGCTGATGAAAGTTAGTATGAGTATATCAATCATCCTTCAATGATAAAGTAATAGCAGTGTATGCCAGTTTCTTGAGAACAACGTGGGATGTGAAATGTGAAAGCAACAAAGAGTGTAATGGCAAATAAGCTGTAGATGAAACCCGAAAGCCTTGAGTAGATGAATTAGACTGAAGACCGGCTTGTAGATAAGAGCTAATCCTGGAAGAATATAGTAGGACAAGCCTTTCTATTATGGTGAATATTGGATTTTCAAAGGCAGGGAAGACTGGCTGATGAAAGTTAGAATCAGTATATCAATCATCCTTCAATGACAAAATAATAGCAGCATATGCCAGTTTTCCGAAAACAATGTGGATGTGAAGTGCGAAAGAAACAAAGAGTGTAATGGCAAATAAGGATGGTTATTTGTAGATGAAACCAGAAAGCCCTGAGTAGATGAATTAGACTGAAGAAGAATGAGGTGCTGCATCAGCAAATAACAATGTGGGAGCGTTTCACCTTGATGGTTTAGTGCGTAGTGCTACATGCATCAAGCTTCAGATTACTGGCTAAGAATATTTCATTCCTCTGCACTTCCCATTATCTCCCTGCAGGCATATTCTTATGTTACAAAATGTTCCAAGCTATGTGAAGACTCTTTACGCACTTATTCACCGTGATCCTGAAGTTCATTCATCCCTAATCTTTTGGTCCATATCTGGTTTGATAGATAACCCATTTCCATTTAGGCTGTTTGCATTGAGATGCTGATTGGACTAGCATTCGTTTCATTATTCCAGGAAATACCCTTGATCGTGGACCTATTATTAGTAAGTTGTCTTAGCACGGAAGTTAGAAAATTAAATGACTCCCATAAAGTAGTGCATAGTAAAATACATCTGCATGTACGATTTCTTTGAAAATAAATTAAAATGGTCCATTTATTCGTAATTCGGGGCCTTGTAAAACTCCTCTTTTAGATTTACTTTACTCTATAATCTATTCATGTTAGAAATTGTGTAGCATTTAGACGTACTTTTTTGGCAACATTAAGGAACTTAAGTTTCTGTACATTCCACTCCTTTGTACTTCTATTAGTTACAAAAAGTATGGCTTTATTTTTTTCTTGGCAATTGCACAGCACCATGTAGGCTAGATGTATGTGTCCTTGTTTCCCAGAATTTGGTAGGTTGCTAGGCCATTGAATAATCCAACTGTTTGAGCAGCCATTGCTTTTTTCTGGCCCAGAATTGCAAATGGGCCTAGTTACGACTGTCACATTTGTCTCAGGCTATATAGAATTGCCCTTTTTTTTTTTATTTTTTCCAGGTTGTATGCGTTGAAGAAAACAAGCTTATATTGGAGGCATTTGTGCTTATGCGTGAAAGAAATATTGGAGGTTTACCTGTGGTGAAAGCTGGAAGCAAAGAATTGGTGGGAAATATAAGCATGAGGGATATCCGCTTTCTTCTCTTACGTTCCCAGTTATTTGCTCGTCGCAAGTATGATTGCCTTTAATGCATATCAATAATTCTGCCATATAATTTAGTACATATAAACAGTCCATTGTTTCTGACACGTTTCCTACTAAATGTTTGCAGGGAATTGACTGTTCTTGAGTTTATGCAAACTGTTAAATCAATCGCTTATGATCCATTCCCTCCTGTGATGATGCCTGCCATTGCATGTGAAGAGAGCACCAGTCTGGGTGAAGTCATAGATATTTTGTCTGCCAAAAACATTCACCGGATTCATGTTGTTAATGAGAAGTCTTGTGTTGTGGGAGTAGTTACATTGCGTGACATCATTGCCTGTTTTGTTGTTGAGCCAGAGAATTACTTCACTCAATATGCAGGGCTTGTGGAGAATATTTCTTGAGCACTCTGTTTTTAAGTTTACAGATGGAGATAAGTCTCCTAAAATGATTGAGATTGTCAATCGTCTTTCTAAAGTGATTAGATATATATATGGAGATACTTATTTCGATAAATATTTCAGTCATCTATCTTTATGTGTTATGTAGCCTCAAAATTTCAGTTATCACAGATCCATGATTCCATGTCCCAAAGCTTGAGAAAAATTGCGAACATTTATAGAGCTGTATATATTTTTTGGATTGGTATGTGGGATTTGTGATGGGCCGACTCCCAAACTGCAACACCGATAGTTCCCATTAGATTCAGAACATTTATAAAGATATATATTTCTTGGATTGGAATGTGGGATATGTGATGGGCTGACTCCCAAACTGCAACACCTATGGCCCCTGGTAATAGTTCCCATTAGATTCAGAAATACAAAAGTGGGGGGTTGAGTGCCCGTCTAATAAGGCTATGGCACTGCCTTCTTTCGTCACAGAAATGTTTGTTTGGAGGAGATTTTGGCCTAGAAAATTGACCAACGCCTGTGTGACCTGTGGAGGCCAATTTTTTGGGTGGAATCCCCGATGCACGAACATTGGGGCTTCAGCTATGGCATCGCCTTGACGCCAAGGAGCTTGGTTAGGGCAATGGAGCTTCAGCTATGGCATCGCCTTGACGCCAAGGAGCTTGGTTAGGGCGATTGCCTTGTTTCTTACGTCTCTTGGAGCGGCTTGGCTGTGGCATTATTGTGGTTCAATTTTCAAGTGGAGCGCCACTCTTTATCGCGGTTCTTAAAGCATTTTAAGTTGAGGGTCATTGTTTCTCGGGTGTGGAACCCCTTTTTTTTAAGCAGGCTTGCCTAACCTGAGGTGCTCTTTTGGTGCAATTTTAAGTTGTCCACGTGAGTAGCCACGTCATCCAAAATTATTCTTTAGGCCGTTGGATTATCTTATATTCAATCGCACAACTATGAAAATCAGATAATCCAGAAAAAATGCCTGAGCTCCTTCTATACTCTGTCGCTTCCGCTCCATTTTTTTTTGTGTTGCAGATGGCAATGATGGCGAGCTACAAGAAGGCGCTCTGCTTTGTCTTCCGCTCCTGCCCATCATGTTTTCTTAGTTGACGGTGATGTGGATCTACAGGAGGCATCTTTGCCGTTTTTCTCAGCTTTAGGGCAATGCAGATAGCAGGAACTGGCTTGAAGGCTCTAGTTTTGCTCTGAAATCCGTATCGAAGGATACTAGAATGCACATGGAGTTTTCAAAGAGTTTTACAGACGAATTACTCGGGTAAAAATCACCGGTTCATCATCAGTTGCTCATGGAATCCTTAAATAATTACGTGGGTTGTTTCCTCCCTTTCTCTGACAGGTTTTTGCTTCAGATAATATAGCATGCATTCTGCTACAAAAGAGTAAGAACAGGCAGTCGGATAGGCATTCTCAATTTTGCCTGAAAATAAAATAGTATGATAAATGTGGTTACTAGTTTATTGAGAATGAGGAAATGATCATTAGGTTGGAGAGTGAGGCATGTTTCATGACATTCTTGGACATTCCTTTTGAGTACCTGAATAAGGTATACAAACTTATGGTCCTTATGCACTTATATATAGAGGTCCTGCAAGATTTTCAGCAGGTGTCCATAGAGTCATTACCAGCCTACAAAGTTTGGCGCACCTGGTACCAAATGTTAACCTGAAGAGAAAACTAACTAGGCATGATACATGTTAAGCAACAATATTATTCTAGTAAAAAGTAATTCAAGTATACATCTCAATGGATTGTTTATATGCAGCAAGGGAGCCAATTTCTGATGTTGTTGCAGCAGTAGAGCATTAAGTATTGGTATATGGTTCACTTTATGCCCTTATAATCAGTTTGACAAATGAGAATTAGCTATATGTCATCTACGTATGCAAAAGAATATGCTCTGAGACAACTTTGCATTGCATTGATCATTTATATTTAAAATTGACCATTATAAAGCGTCATTGAATGTGGCAATCTGGTTTATAGAAAATGGTTTGTAAAGAAGTTGTGTCAACTTTCAGACTTTAGCGCGACAACAAGCTGAAACATTGTCTACTTTAAATAGAAGTATTGCATGTATTTGATGATATTGTTGTAGGTTGCACTTGTTCACTGCCAAATTCGGCATGTATTTTTGTCAAAGCTATGCTTTCTGTGGGTGGCCAATTTGTCTGCTTGCTTACATGAGGGATATATCCAAGCTTGAGCATGAAAATCGGCGTTATTTTCAGCAGGTATCTAGAGATTCCATTATTATCATGTTGTTCATATTGGAAGAGATAGCTTTTAGGCTTGAAAGTATACACTACTTCCTTTCTCGATTTGACCCAATTAATTATGTCCCCCCCCCCAGAATCAAGGGATATTAGCCTGCTGGATAAGAGGATACTAGCACATTATTATCTGCATAAAGAGAAGGATATTGCAGTCTTCAGTTATGGTTATGTTATAAAGTTCTTTTTTGACCAACCTTCAAAATCGCAATCAGGCTCTAGGATGCTTTGACATGCCACTAAGAATTAAGCTAGGATGTTGGAACAAGTTTCTAGCACAAGGATGCAAGCTGCAACTCGAGATTAACCACCACAAATATTGATTTGGAAGGCAATGTTTGCTTCAATATTTAAGAGAGGATTGGAAGCCTGTCTTGAGCTTCAATTCCATTATCTATGGCGTCCAGTATTTATTCTTGGTATTGGTTTGTTTTTTATTTTCTAGGGTTAACTTTTTACATTCATATTTGTCCATGCTTTTCAGGATCCTAATTTTGATGACCCACTCAACCATAAGCTGTAGATGTTAAACTATCAATAACTAGTAACTATATAGCAGGGCATTATTTCCCAAAGTGCATACGATTGAAGCATTAAGTGAGACATTCCAAGCACATCCCCTGCCTAGTTAACGTGGATAGCCTATAGCGAGAAATTCTTATGTTGATCGACTCATTAAAATTGCCCTACATTGTTAGCACATTGCCAATTTCTCCCTTGGAGTGGTTCCAAAATTCAAGAGTTAAAATGTCCTAATTCTTGATGATCCAGATAGGACAGAGCTTCAATGCCTGCATGCATTTTAGGACCTTCAATGCCATTGGATCTGAAGACACTTACCAGGTAATTTTCATCTTTTAAGAAAGCAATGGGCAAGATGCATCTAAGTGAAAGTGACATCAGTTTGTAGCAGAAATATTTTGATCTAGCCTAAGTTGTTCTTCAATTGCTCTAGCATACTCTGGCTTCAAAACAGTGCGCCTCCAGAGTCTTCCAAAATGTATATATTTCTGGGATGTGATGGGAGGTTGCTATGGCCCTGCTCAATCATACTTTTGCATAAAATTTTGCTATGTCTATATATCGTTAGAAAAGTCCCCACTTTAGGCCCACAAATAAGGTGGCTACTAAATCTTCCACATCTTAATGACATCTGCATATAGCCACCTTGTTCAAAATAGGAATTACATTGATTCGAGCTACTGCAACAGGGAGAAGAACTTGGAATGAACTTTCCAAATTCCAAAAGGAGATTTTGAGTTTCCATGGCAAACCTCGGAATCGTGGTAAGAAAAGTAGTAACAAGTTTCAACATATATTTTTTTTTCTATGGTTTTTTAATTCATACTAAGGTACGATGCATTCAATTGAAGCCCTAAAGTAGTGGGATGAAGCATGTTGGGTTTATTATAATCGTGGCTTGAGAAAACCAATTTTCCTTAGAGATACAATGAAAGCATCCTAAATTAACAAGGTTTAACTAACGTATGAAGGGTTGCCTTTTTTGTTTAGCATCGTTGGAATGTTAAATCACTTTTACATTACATAGGGTTAGGGTGGTTGCCATGTCATGTTAAATCACTTTTACATTACATAGGGACCTTTTGATTGTTTTGTGGTCATTTGTTGAGTTGCATTTGACACTTCAAAGGCATTAAAATATTACTATTACATTCCCCACCTATATGTATTTGGATGAGATACATTGAAGTTTTACAATATTTTACAATCTACCTTTATATTTTTAGAAATTATTTAGATACCCTTGGTCAAAGTAGAGATTTAGCCAAATCACAAAATTTACCATCCCTCCAATATTTCATATTGCACGAAATGGAATAGAATGGTTTGAGGATATGATTGGCTCTGGTTTCAATACGTAGATTACATATCTATCTTAGCCAAGCTTTAAGACCAAAGTGGCAACAAATTGAACAAGCTCTTTAAATTCGATCAATTCTTTGAGTTATATCAAGCAGCTATCATGCAAATCAATGTCATGTTTTAGCTCTCATGGGCATTTACATAGTATATCACTATCCTTCACCATTTCCTTGCCCGCCCTTTCCACCATTTGCCCCAAGCCTGCTTATTGCTAGTTTTTTTTTTTTTCTTTTTTACAAAGTTGAGATGTTTTCTTTACATTTAGTACTACCAAAAGGTATACCTTGTTATGCTTATGCTAAATAGTTCTTTTGGCCAGCATAGTTAAGAACAATGGACCTACATGATAACTTGCCTAATACACAAGGGTGATCTATGTATTTGGAAAGGCCCCATGGTCATAAGGGTTTCTAACATGTGTATTGGAATGTAGTATTTCTACATTGGCTAGAAATTTGAACCATCGCAAAGGAGGATAAACATATCAAATAGCCATTTTGTTTCCCGTATCTTCACAATTATGAGAGGGATAACACCCTAGAACTCGGGTGTTTATCCCCTACTATAACAATCTCGGGCGGAGACTAAGCCCGAGAGTTTTATGGAGGAATTATGGTGGTTTTATGTTGATTTCATAACAAGCTAGGTGTTTATGGCCATTTGGCATAACAAACTAGGTGTTTATGGGCCCCCAAGCATGTTATTGGTGGGTAACACCACTGCAACCAACGGCTGAGATTCGATCTTAGCTATAAAACTTGAGGGCCATTTTGTTAAGGTATGTGGCAAATGTTTTGTTTAAATAGATGAAGTAGGAAAAAACCCATGGTTGCATAATGGTTGTGTTGAGCGAAAATGTCCTTACATGTGTAAAGGAAAAAAAACACCTTGGAAAAGAAAAGTACTGTTGGAAATAAGAAAATAAATGATGGGCATGCTTTTGGTAACCCTAAACCTCTACACGAATTTGGTTGTAACACAATTTTGGGTAGAGCGGCCACCATACAACTGCCTGCAATAGATTGGAGCAACTCTTCGACATCGATGAAGGTAAGGCTTCGATTACGCAATATTTAGGTTTGCAGGCATACATCGGTCATGTCGATCTGTACAATGATGGTTATGGTGTAATAGGAAAAATTTGGAGCATTGTTGGAGATATTGGTAATGATCTTCCAAATGTGAAAACAAGCACGGAACACTACTGGAGATACTAGCAACGAACATTGAGGCCTGTATGTAGCTACGAATTTTCATCCTGCTGCACGATCAGATAGCAGGACTCATAATGTATATCAATCTGTACATTGATGGTCATGGTGTAACAGGAAGAGTCTAGAGCATTGCTAGAAATATTGGCACTGCCCCTTACAGACATGCTGTGGTTTATTCATATTTATTAGGATAGAATCATCTTGCTTCTAGATTCCACTATAAATTCTATAGACAATGGGGTACGAGCAACAGATCCAAACTCAGCCGCTCAGGGTGAGATTAAGAAGCCTGGATATAATGATAACTGTGTGGTGATTGGAGCTGAGCAATTATGGCAAGTCACCAAGGAACAACATCAACACATCTACTCAAGACATTGGCACTATAAATCGAGATCAACATGTCTGCTTAAACTTTATGTAAATTCATTATTATACTCCATTGCATTGTTATTACTCCATTGCTGTATTTTAGATCATATGAGAGATGGGTTAACATGTATTGTGCATTTGCACTGTCCCTTGCCTGATTTAGCACTACCACAAGATAATCTAAACATATGATGTTCAGCTGATAAGGCAAATGTACTTAGAAATGAATGCAAATATATAGATTTGGCTCGAAACTTTCCCAAACTCTATGATCCAACCTCGGTAAGAAATGTTTATAGAGATATGTAGATGTGGATCTGGGGTCACGTCTTTGAGAAGTAATTCACTCTCAAAATGAACGCTAAAACATTTCTGCTTAACGCTTAAGGTGCTGCTTAAATTTCTTAACATGCATGGCAGAGAAAAGGCTGGAAATATGTTGTTATAAAGCTGAAACAATAAAGAAATATGGAAATTAAGCTAGAGGCCAAAAATAAAGTTGATTGAATAACAGAGGCTGGGGTTGGCTCCAGTTGATGGTCAACAGTGTTTTAGTGCATCAGGGTTGTCCCCTCTCGCCTGCACTTTTTGGCCTCTACATAGAGCAGCTAGAACAGTGGATGGATGAACACGGGAGAATGGGCACCCTGCTGGTACACCACATTGTCAGGCAACTCATCTACGCGGATGATGTTGACCTCTTGGCACATACCCCGGAAGACATGCAGCATCATCTGGCCCCTGGACGCTCTTGCCACTTTCTGCCAGTATATAGGCATGCGTGTCAACTTGGCTAAGACTAAGGTCCTGCTCGTGTCATCGTCTCGTCACCCAAGGCCACCCTACTTCACGTACCAAGGGCACATCATAGAAGTGACATCCATATACAAGTATTTGGGAATCGAGTTCTCAACTACCACGCACTGGGGTAGTTGCATCGGGTTGCGGGTTGCTGGAGGCCGGAAGGCCTTACGTGCCATGCAGAACAATAGTCACCAGGCAGAGCTGTATGTGTAGGATTATCAGTCACGCCTGTTCAGAGCTTTGGTTGAGCCGGTTCCCTTGTACGAGATGGAAGTTTGGGGCCGATCATATCTACCACCACATGGGGTGACCTTGAACGGGTGCAGAAGGCCTTCTTTGCATGGGCACTCGGGGTGAAGTCCACAGTGTCGTATCACATATTGCTCCAGGAACATATTTCCTACCACTTCAGAGAGCAGCCATATGCCGCCACCTCCTGTACTTTTAGAAGGTAGTTTGCAAGGAGGATGACCGACTACCCAAGGTAGTCTTAGCAGCTGCGATGGGTCCGTAGCATCTTAAGGCCTGCTAGAAGGAAAAACAGGCCCAGTGGCTCTTCGAGTGGCATGTCCAGGCAACAGGTGCGGACATGTCCGCACAAAGGAGCACGAGGAATTTTGGACGTCTGTTTCTTAGCAATCTGTAGGACAATGAGGCTCTGACACAGGTCAAGCTGGCACACTACAAGCAGCAGGTTTTAGTTCATGCTCAAGCGGGTCCCACACCAGTACTTGTGCACCCCATTGTCAATGAGAAAGCGCAGGCTTATAGCCTCCATTCGCAAAGGCATGCACTGCCTCCGTATTGAAACGGGACGATGGGCAAAGGAAGCACGTGAGGACAGTTGCCAGTGCTGCCGCCAGGGGGTTATTGAAGATGAGCATCATGGTATGCAAACCTGCTCCTCATATGAACAGATGAGGGTGCGGTATCCTTGACTGATAGTGTCAAACCAGCCCCTGCATCTCTTGCCGAGCACTGATGTGGTGGGATCGCTTGGGTCATATTTTTAGGAAATCATGGACGAGCGACATCGCTCTGCCCGTCGGGGTTGTGATGACACCTTTTGTACAATATACCAACAAGTTCATTGTTGCCAAGGTTTTTCCTTCCAAAATCCTTCGAGGCAGGTGTTTTTTCATCTTAGGCGTAATGCACTTGTTGTTTTCTCCGTGTAAATACTTCGACCCTTAAAAGGTAACACTGACCTGCTTGCTTGCAAGAACTAGATTCTTGATTTGCCCAAAGAGATACAACCGAAATTCGTTAAAAGGTCCATTTGATTAAAATGGAACGGATACAGTAATTTGGGAATTGGGGTCCTTATTTTAGTGCCCTTATTTAA
>JAANSK020017912.1:0-18213 GCA_011763485.2 Isoetes engelmannii
TTTGGCCTCCGTGGACGTTAAAATATACTTCCTTCCTTCCTTCCTTCCTTCCTTCCTTCCTTCCTTCCTTCCTTCCTGTCGGGGGCAGAGACACTTCCACCACGCCACCTTGACTACTGCCCCCACATCATCCCCACCCCACACAAAGTTCCGGATCATCCTGTCCAGCGTCTGCATCTTCCCCTCAGGAGCGATTTTGAAGCAGATGACTTTCTACTTCATTTTGTCAGTATCCTACAAGAAATAGCATTCGAAAACTCGGCACAGGACATACAGAAAGATTACCCGCAGCTCGATTGTACAAGGGAAATTGACCTGGCACTTGAGAAAATTGTCTTAGAAAAGGAACTAAGTTGATATTTGCATACCGAAAATTATGTCATATACTTGTACAGTTATGTTGCAATATTTTTGGTGTTTTTTTGTCCAATTATTAGATATTAAGTCCTTCAGTTTGTGTATTATTATGTAAATGTATGTCGAGTGAATCGCGCCTGGCGCGAATTACAATTGCAATTCATTGTTTTTTAGAGAACCGCTGCCAATGTTAATTCAGGTATGCTTGTTAATTTTAATTCAGAAATTTCGTTGTAGCACGTGAATCTACTCAAAATATGCCAATTTTAACTTGTGTTGCTTATGTTATGGTCACAACACGAGTAAATAATATCGTATTTTGCAGTAAAAATATGTCACTATGAAATAGACATAATCTCAATTCATTTGAATGATGGTTGGACGTCAGACTTTATTTAATCAAAGAGTCAAGTACAAGTTTAAATGCAAACACAGGAATAAATATATATTCATGCTCTATCAATTTCTTCTTGTTTATCAATCTAGGTGCACTTGTTCAGCATTTTTGCAACTTCTTTAGTCCCATAGACCAATTCGTCTTCGTGGACGATAAGAAAATCTATTCGGATACTTATCCGGATACTTGGAACAAGTTGCGAAGCCAAATGTTTCACTTAGCGTGAAGGTGGTTGTTGTGGTCTATCTGGATGCGCAAAAATTTGTGTGTCTTTAAGAGCACACTCCTGCTGCTGCTGTCCTCCAGGACGCACATGCTAGAATTGCCAAGGCTTATCATTGTTCTTCGCTTGCTCCTGGCAAATGATAGTTAAGTTTTGAGATTTATTTGAGTGTGCTATCTTATGCACAGGCTAGTGGTCCTACTCAGTAGATTATGATTATCCTCTTAGATCTTAATCCCAGCCTGCGCATTTGTATTTGTTTTTCGACTTGGATTTTTAATAAAGTTTGACGTCCTTCCCAAAAAATTAAAAAAATAAAATAAAATAAAATTTATTCTATTCTAATTCTATTCCTATCGCTAATTTACTTAATATTTTTGAGAGAAATTGGCAATTCATGCATGACATACCAAGTACCAACAAATACAATCATATTCCTTGAAACAATACAATTGAACTTGCTTTCTTACCCATAATATATTGTATGGGAAGTGCACATATTACTAGGAATAACTATGTTGAACTACTAAATATTACATTGGTATGAACATACCTGTGGAAATCAACAAGGTAACACACATTATGAAGCAAAGATATGGATGAATCAATGTCGAAACTTGAGCCCTATCAAAACAAAACAAAACAAAATAGTAGAGTCAGTCAGAAAAATTTTCTAAACACGGTTAGGCTGTGAAAGTAAAGTAGATACCTGGAGCCACTAGTGAGGTTGCTAGGCTTCGAGGGTGGAGCGTGTATAGGGGGTGGGGGAGAATTGGCAACACTTGGGGGAGTGGGTGATGAAACATTGCTGGGGGGTGGGGGAGATGGGGGATCATTTTTAGAAAAATGGATGAGATCACCAGAGTCGGTTAAAGAAACAACCAGTTGATCGATGTTGGCCATCTCAGCGCCACTGAGATAGTCGATAATCTGGTAGTAAGAATATGTCTCAACTGCTATGTAACCATTGTCATCTACTGCAAGAGAACATCGATCATCAGATGAGTAATCACCTGCCATGGTTGCAGGCCCCCAGAGTATGGTTACATTGTTGGTGTTAGACTCTGCAATTCCAAAATAGCAATTCATCCCATCAGATGCTGTGTTGGTTATCTGCAGAAAGTCATAGTAGAGGCCATTTTTAGACTCCCCACACATCTTTGTTTGTGGAAATTTTCGTGTGGAGTCTGCTAGCATGAAATAAAATGTGCCATATAATGAACCATGAACTAGCAAAACGGCCTGACACATAAAAACACCTAACAGCAGTGCTTTCTTTGCATCCATCTCTTTTGTTATCCTACTTGAGCTTGTTTGTTTGCTCTTATATAGTCCTCACTCACTATAGTCCAATCATGACAAGGCTTCCAAGCATCTAACACGTCTCGGCATGCCCTGTTGTCATGTTTGACATAGTTCCCATTTGACACAGTGTCTCATTTCGTGTTGACATGGTTTGTGTTCCCAATTCATCTTAACAATCTAGATTTACATATTCCCAACTCATTTTGAGAACTCTGTATAGATCATCTTGGATGTGGTTAAATTCTAGCTCGTCTTTAAGTAAAATGGAGTCCAAATCATGCAACGAACACAAATAATAAACAAAAAAGCTTGGCATAAACATGCAATATTTCATTTCGTATTTGGGGAAAGGAATTATTGTGGAAGAATAAACAAAGTTGCCACTACTTAAAAGTTGACACGATATCACGTTAAACAAAGCTTGGCACTTAGTAAGTTAACACGATATCACGTTTATGCAGCGCAGGGGATGCTTGACAGCCTAACTGCTTATCACGATAGATAAACAGGTGTTCCAAGGCTGTTCCTCTAATCCGGCCAAAAAGGGCAAAATAGTGAAGGCTGGATTGACGGAGTAGCCATAGCTATGGCCTTGGGAACTTTGCCGGAACAGGGCAGAGCTTCCCTTGCAAACAGCTTTCCCTGCCAACAGGCTCTAAACTAAGCCGAAGAATCTCAGGAGCCTTCTATGACGGATTGATTAGTATAAGCCGTGGTTCTGCCGGATTAATCAGTGCCTCGGGCTCTTGCTCTGTTCTTATCGCAGTAACGCACAGTGTTGACACGTGTTAACACCCTACATAGGTATTAGGCAGCACAAGGCCTTATAAAACTGCAGATAGTCTTATAATCAGGCAGAATTTTTATCGCTGAGCATTAGGCAGCACAAGGCCTTATAAAACTGCAGATAGTCTTATAATCAGGCAGAATTTTTATCGCTGAGCATTAGAGAGGCTAAGGGGGATTTCCCATGGAACCTCAGACCTGAATGCTCAGGTAGAGCAAGGTTTCTTGAGTTCCCATGATCAGCAAGACCCGAAGGAAACCTTGCTCAAATCTGAGCCGATTAATCCACGGAGCACAAACCTGAACAGATTGATCAAATCAGGTCCAAGACTTGAACGGAAAGTAATAGAGGACGATTACTTTTTGTTCAGGTTTCAAACCTGAATCCGTCTTAATGTAGACCGATGCCTCATTATCCTCACCTGGAGAAAACGTGCAGGTTTCATGTCCATGGGAAACCCCCTAACTAGAAAAGATTAAAGAGGATTAAAGAGAATCTGGTTTCTGAAGCCATCAATGAATAATTGTCTCACAGGCTTCAAAGTGGATTTTCAAGACTTTATCTTGTAGGTGGTTGTAATTTCCTTTTTCGCCCCTTTTTTTTTTTTTCTTTTTTCCGTGGATGTTAAATGAAAGGCAAGTTTGTATTATAGGATCTTCTGAGTTTCAACATTCTCTGCAATTTTCGATTGCAGATATACTACTCCATTTCATCTTCTTAGCAAGCTGAATGGCAAGATTGAGGAGTTTTTTTTGTGAATGTGTGCTTTTATTTAGCTTCAAGAATAAATTTCATGTGTGCATTTCATGTATCCTTTTCATGGAAGTTGTTTCACAAGGCCCCAGAAAAGAATCATTACCAGTTTTCTGAAACTGTTTTCACATAGAACCACCTTAAAAAAATTATGTTTTGAAGTGGGTTAATGTGTTGAATAACCATTACTAGTCACATAGTGTGGTTCTTATTTAAAGTTTATCGGTCTAGTTTATTAACAGAGTTCATCTTGATGGTTCCTTACAATAGTTTGTTCAATGGGTTTTTAATATATGGTGTACAGTTAGTGATGTATACCATAAACCACATATCATTTTGACTTTATTTCTTTGTGCAACTTGGTTTCCTAATGATGTATACGGTATCTTATCTAAATCAATGTAGTTCTTCTATATAATAAATTGTTGTAACTTAATTCTCATCAAGAAATAAACAGAAAATGCTATTAGTTTTCCCATTAAGATACCAAAGACTTTACATTTTCGAGACAAATCCATAGTACTTTAGCCAATGGAAATGATAATGGTTTAGTAAACATAATTAGGCATATGACACAAGTCAACTTTCGCTAATTTCTCCCATTACTTGGTAACCATTTCTTCATTAAACTCTTAATCTCTTATTATTTATGTGTAATTTGTATTCGTTTCTATAATAAATTAAAATCTATCAAGCAACAATACAACTTAAGAAAAACCATGTACGAATGTACAGTAAAAGCTAAAAGGCACCTAGGGATTTGAACCCTGATATTTCCAATTTTTTCAGTGCTGAAAAACTATGGTTAGCAGGATAATAACCAAACGATTATGTAGATTTTAACGCATCCCTCCAACTATTGCTACACCAAATCCCTCCAACTATTGCTACACAAAAAATGTTTCCAGAACTCTCAATTCCAATGAAAAAAGCATATAAAAAAGAAACAAATCTCATTTTAAGAAAAATCAAACAATAGACTTATAATTTTACAGGAAATGAGAAAAATCGTTCATATCGATCCGAAAAAAATTCTGCCGCAGCCTTCTTCAGCAAAGCATAAGAAAAATATATTTATTTATTTATTTCTTTTTGAAGGAAAGAAAAAATATATTTATGCACCATATCGTGGCACATTTAAAGAACATGATAATTGAGAAAGTGCATCCAATCATACTAAAAGTTCAATAATTCAATCTGTGATTCCTAAGGGAAACTCTAGCAATTCCATAGGAATACTACTAATTCCAGAGGCAATCTCGTATGTTACCTTGTAAGAAATTATTCAGATACTTCTTTGTTTTTCATCAAACAAAAAAAAACACACACTTATTTTCGTGCAGTCATCAAATGGCCTATAAGAAAGTGTGTGAAGCAAAAAGTAGCAGCAACCAACATACAAAAAATAGAGAAACAGAGAAATTGATTTCAATTAAAAGACCTAAGATTCTCATACGAGAAAACAAGGGAGTATATTGAGAAATCTGAGTAGTACAATCTAGCCAGTTGATAAATGGCTACCAGATTATCCACTCCTTTGACGCCCAAATAGGGGCATAAGATGCTAGAGCGACCACCATAGCCAACAATATGCTATAAGATCAGCGGCCATTGTTTCTAATTGAGTTCTCTAAAGTATTAATCATTTATTCTGATTGCCATTGCATTATCCAAGCCAGGATAGTAACCCTCTTATAATGGCAGAATATTGGTGTTTAAACAGGGATTCCACAAGGCAATAAGCTATATACTGTTTACTTGATCAAAACTCAGATCACCTTCTGCTTGCCCAGACGTATCAATGTTATTGTTGAATGGTGAATCTAATATGCCACTCAGCAATTTGTTGAATGCCGCATTTATGACCTTAGAGAGACCTGCAAAAACTCAAAACTAATTTTAGAAGGTCCTTGAATGGCTCCTCACCAATATACTGAGTAAAAGATCTCAAGTTACCAGAATGACAACTCAAGCATGCAATTTAGGGGTAAACAGACTTAACAGCAATACAATAAGTACGAGAGGCGATACCTCTTGTGAAAAAGAATCCGTCTTATCAATTAACAGAATTTACTACATCCTATGCAGATATTGTTACACCTATCCAGTCATACACTTTCCTATCTTCACGGGAAAATGAAATTTTATTATCACTTTTGAACATATCAAATGTTTCCAATCCAATACCCAAGATTCCTTATGTAACAAAGAGAACCATGTCCTTTTGAACATTCATGAGGATTTATTAACAAGCAACACATCCAAAAATTTATTTAGCAAATGCACTGCAGCGGATCCTTGTTGAAGAAGCAAGACGGTAATATCTGTACCAAACAGGCAGAGATAACATCTTTTGTTGGTAATTAGAAAATCAACTAGTTACTACAATAAAGTTCATCTCATAATTAGAACTGCATCGAATTGGTGGGTAATCCTTAAACTATATTGTGCGAGAAGCTCAATACCCCTCTGTATTACAATATGATGCTCACTTAATGCCATAACTACTGAGGGAAGAAGGAAAGGTTGCATTCATTTATGATCAAACAAAACATATCCTTCACTTCACTCATATTTGTGAAGCTTTGAGGCGGCGCCATCACAAGTTGCCGCCTTGTAACTACAGAATAAAAGCCAGGAGGAGGCTAAAGAATCCAGCCCCTTACGACCGATTTATCCGGCCCCAGGCCCGACTGAATTATCCCCCCCCCCTTTCCGAATAGTTTCCTATTTGATTGCATTATATAGGTCTTTGTTAGAAATAGCAGGACCACATGCCTGAATATGCGCAACAATTTTTACAAGAAATCAAGGATTTCAGAATTCAAATTCAAATGAAGCTTCCCATGTCCAAGGCTATGGAGGCCAGAGAAGCAGGGCATTTGATTCTAGAAAGGGCAAAATGTTTAGGAGGAAATAATACTGTCAGGTCAGAGCTTTGTAGGGGGGAGGGGATTCTTCTAAAGAGGGGGGCCGTTTTCTTTAGTTTGAGTCCTAGGCCAGATAATTTAGTCTTGGCCCGGGGGGGGGGAGGGGGGGTAAACCAAACTAGCCTAAAAGCCTGGAAAAAACCTTAAAATGATAAAAAAAAAACTAGCACAGATCGAGATGAAACATACCTTCAAAATTTGAGAGAGGGGATGAGATCTGAACTAGATATAAAGCGCACAACACCAGCATACAAGAATTGAAGATCTAGAAAGCATATTTATACATCTCACCCAATCGCCTAGCTGAGCATCACACGTCCAGCACACCTAAAATGCTTCCTTCCTTAGTTGTACTTTGCAGAGTCTTCTTCTACGATTCGTAAAATCCCGTAGGAGCTTTTCTGCTTCCGTTAACAAATGGGGTATTGACACATGTCAGAAATTCCAAACCCGGAATATACAGTAAGATTGCCACTAAATGTTAGAATTGTTTCCAGAATGTTGACAAGGTTATATACCCGAAACCTTCAAAATCTGAATTCCAAAGTTATACATCAGTATTTAAGACAACTTTTACAAAATATTAAATAGTAAGATCATACATTTCAAATTTCAAACTTACACATCCAACTATTTCAAATTATATCGAAAGATATCTCGATTCAATCCAGAGTTTACAGAGTTCAAATTTCAATTCCAAACATGTGTACCATAGAGTTCAAATTCCATATCCATAGATCTGTTTCATCATGCTTGCAATATTCACATTTCCACCACCAGGTACAATTATGCAATTGTTAAACACACCTCTAGATATAGATGTAGATCCAACTGTAAGATTCAGATTCAATGCCTCTCTCAATTTTGGATTGTCGCCTGCAACTAGCTCTAGATCAACGATATCCAGAAAGGTATCAATCAGATCGGGGTTGATATTTGTAGGTGAAGGCTTCACTACAAACAAATTGGCATGTGGCACCTTTTATAAGATTTTACATTCTGATGGCCTGTTACAGTCATTCCCACCTCAACTGGCACATTAGCTCTTGCCAACCTACTAACCACTAACATCCTTTCGGGCTTTCCAGAAAAGCTGCCATTGATTCCAATCGTCTTCATTATATATTTCATCCAAGAACCAATCACCTTCCGACTAACACGATGCTTCTTGTTATACCAGATCTGCCATAATTGAATTTCAAAAAATAAAGAAGAAAACAATGAAAAAAACACTCAAAAAATCAGAAATTAAGAAGTACTGAAAGTAGATAATTTAGAATACATATCGGTGATCTTGGAACCGTTATCATCTGCATGAACACAAATGCTTTACCATTATCCTTCACCACGTTCAGATGCCCCACGAGTTGCTTATATGTCAGAATGACATCTTCTTCATAATACTTAATTGGCTGCCTAAAAGATTCTTCCTGGTACTTTACCATAGGCATATTGTAATCCCTACTCAATCTCTCGCTATATTGCAAGCAGTCAGCATCATCATTGGCTAGCAGAACCTCAAAATCTAGGACAGTAAACGAAACAAGTTCCTCCCTACTTCTAATTGGAAACCTGGACACGCCATAGTACATGATCCTTTTCTGAAGGCCCCGACCATGGTGAATTCCATGATCTCTATCAGCCAGCAATGCCAACTCAGTAGCAAAGGTAATCTCATCAGCTTTTTTGCCCTAGCTACAAACTCCAGGAGTGGCTCTGCTTCTTCGCATAGAAGCAATGCAGGCCCTCCTAGCATTAGCACAAATAGGTGGTCTTATAATTTCAAATGGCAGCTCTTCAACAACAGTCAATCCAATACTTATTTCTTGCTGTCTTCGAATTATTGCACCGAACTTTCTGAACATATCCTATAAGTTGCAAGTAAAGAACTGTCAGAATTTAAAGAACTTAATAATGTCAGAACTTAATAATTTAAAATCAGAATTTAAAAAACTTACAGAACAATGTCCAGAATTAAATAACTTAATAAACAAACAAAGCAACAAAAAATACAGTTTTTACCTCTCAGTAGGATAGAGCACGCCATTCAGCTTGCACACCTGTAGAATAAACATCTCAAGCAACCTTGCAAACTTTCTCAGATTCATATCTTCAACAGGTCCATCTGCATGCTTGTCCTTTACTTGATTTGACAACAACATGGATAAACAGACCTGGCATTTGTTTTATGTCTGCGATGTATTGTGCAAGATCCTCTTCTCCAAACTCTGCTGCCATTGTTTCTTCGAAATCCATGGCATCCTCTTCATCAAGACTGACTCCATTTGCATCAGAAGCTTCAGACTAAATTCTGAAACCTCAGACATCACTGGCAGCAACAACAGAAACATAAAGAAGACGAAAACCAGCTCCATCTTTAACTACTAATAGAAGAACAAACCTAGGTCCATCTTTAACTACTAGACGAATAACCTGCAACAAAAAGTAGAAACAAAGTTAGAATTTCATTCAAGAACAAGAATGCAAGTAAATATTTAAGATATTTACCTCTGGAAGAGCAAGATCTTCACCAGAAACCTGCAAAAAACATAGAAATCTTAGCTTTAATGCATAAAGAAAGACAATTTTCTCGTTGTATATGGTGACACATCCATCAATTGGGGAGAGCTTCTCTTGTCAAGAATCACCAAGGTAGTTATCAAAATGCGGGGCAATCCCCCAAAATCTGGACGCCACGCCTGCTACTTTGGTGGGCACATACAACATCTTGTTAATATTGTCCTGGGTATTGCACCTATTTTTATGGGGCCCACATTGACCCAACAGAGCAGCTGAAAGACCAACATTCGGGCTCCCGACAGCATGCTAAGCCCGACCTCATGGGTCCCAATGCTCTCCTGCCACATACCAAGCAAGGCGGTTGCTTGATGACATCGGGCTGACCGGCGGCATGATGAAATAGTAAGGCGCTGGAGAGTCATCGGTGAAGAAGGTAGGAATGAAGAACTCGTTGAGGTAATAATTAGGAACCCTAGCTTTTATAGTAAAAGTTAAACTTAAAGCAGCAGCAGCAGCAGCAACAACAACAACAACAACAAACATTTAATAATACACGACAAGTACAATATTTGAAATAACATATTTTGCCTCTGGTATTTATACAAAAGTTCATAGTACATTGGTTACAAGCCATGCAACAACACAACTAGGGATGTTCGCCTCGAATCCTGCGGGCCAACTGCAAATCGTTAGGCATGATGGTAACACGCTTTGCATATATAGCACACAGGTTTGCATCCCCAAAGAGGGCTACCAGATAAGACTCTACAACTTCCTGGAGTGCAAGGATAGAGAGGAGCTGGAAGCAAAGGTCAGTCTTGAATTCCTGGGCAATCTCGCGCACCAACCTTTGAAAAGGCAGCTTCCTTATCTGAAGTTCTGTGGACTTCTGATGCTTCCGGATCTCCCTTAAGGCTACTGTACCGGGTTTCAATTTATAAGGCCTCTTCTTAGGGGTCTTGGCAGCAATTTGCGGCCTAACCTGTTGTACCAAATTGTGCCTCAATTCTGATGACCTGGCCTGCACAGTGTTGCCAATAGACTCTAGACTTGCCTTATAGTTTTTCCGTAACTTCTTAGGGGTAGACTTATGTTTCCTTCGATGTGGGGGTTTGCTCGTGCCTTCCCCTGTTGGAACAGAGGTCTCTGGAACCTGGCTTTTAAGCTGATTCCGTCTGATCCCAGCCATATATCTAACATGGTTAGTGTTCATGTCTGCCTCAATCGGGTCAAGAAACCCTCCGAAAAGTCTTCAGGGATGTCCCCCCACTTAAATGCTGAGTGGCCTCGTCGAAGAAGTATTCAGGGACATTGTAAGTCTCACCTTCATATATGCACTTGCCATTCCCTAAGTACACATAGGCTCGGCCCCGTGTCTTCGCATCTCCCTTGACAACCTCGAGTGCATCAGCAGCCTTAGCTAAGTCCATCATATGAGCAGCTTCTAATCTTGCCAACTCTGAGGGAGGTGTCTCTTGATCAACAGGGGGTTGGTATCTAACAAGATGCCTAACATTGTCTGCACGATAATCAAGAGTATAGTTCTTATGGCATTTAACTTCTGTAAGAACTGGGCAGTAAGGTGGAAGATAGGGAAAGGAATAGATTTGCCCTAGATAAATCGTCGTACTAGCTGGTTAAGATAAATGTCTAGGATCTCGGGATCTTCTGATAGCTTGGCGCCCAAGGTCGCCATGAGCATGTCAACCTCCATAGCAGCAGCAAAAATAATGTGCTTGATCCTAGCCATGGCGGAGGCTGAGGCGTCGGCGACTAGGCGCGCGCTCGGCTATGGCGGCTAGGCGCTTGCAGTCCGACGACGATGGCGTCAGGAGCTCCAAGTCCGGCAGCTACGGCGATGAGAGCTTGATTCTGGCGGCTATGGCGGACGTCTGGCGCGAAGAGGAAGAAGGTAAAGTGAAGAGAAAAAGCGTTTTGCATTAAAGTCAAATATTAAAGTTAAATTTAATTTTTTTTTATTTTTATATAGCGGAAATATGCGCCAAAATACGTTGCGCTGCAGGCCAAATACGTGCATATCCTGTCCAAAAATGGCTGGCAGCGCAACATTCTTGTACAGGCCCTTTGGGGGTGATTTTGAAGGGGCTTATAGGGGTTCTTAGCTAATTTGACCCTTCCCGACTCATTGGTACCAAAATCTCCTCCATCTGAGCTACCTACCGAAAAGTTATGACCACTTTAAAGCACAAAACCTAGGCTAACCTAATTACATCCTAGCTAGTTTATTTAAATGGCCATGGCCAGTGCTATGATCTGGTCTACCGAGATCATGGCTCTGATACCACTGTGGCGCTCCCCGGTCCTATACAGTGATCCCATCGTATAGGTACGAGAAGATCCCCCTTCTCAGTAGCTCCCTACTGAGTCGGGCCCTCCGTCTACCCCGGGCTACTCGCGATGAGCAAGTACCTGAAGGAAGGACACGGAGGTGTCATTGGCCTCCCATTCCTTCACTGGGACATCCTATGTGGTGGAAGCGTACATACATGTTAGCACACACAATAAATAACAATATGCCACCTCAAGGGATGGCCCCTTCATCATCCTACTAAATACACCAAAATATACAGAAAATAAGGCTCTACCCCGGGTTCTGACTCCATGGGGTCGACTGACGGCCGGTGTCTCAGAATACAACAGATAGAGTCATGACAATGGCATTGGCTGGCATAAGAACATTGGCTAGGGTAGTTCACACCATCCGTCCCTCCTGTGCATACTTTGCAGATAGGTTGAATCATGCTATAATGTGGTTGTAGTCTTCTAGAAACGTAAATCTCATGGAGTCACCCTATGAGACCTACTCCGGGTTGCATCTCCCCGGTCTGATGAGGCAGGGAAAGACAAGTCTCTCCCAGGAGTATGATGGTTCCATGTGCTGCTAGAGAATGTGACTCCCATCAAGCGAGCCACACCCGTACCCGACTTAACCTCCCAAAATCCATAGGCCGGGTTCAACCGCGCCTATCGAGCCCAAGAACCATCTTTCGAATGAATTCCTGACCCAGGGGGTGTCAGACCCATACCCGGCCCACGCGCAATGACCGACTATAAGCCTAGCACACTAAGACGTTAGCCAGCCTCAGCTGGATCCCGTGCCACTTCACCATCAAGTCCCTTATTTGGTGCTCAGCCATAGAATAACATCTACAACCCGGTGGGCTCTATACACAGACTGCAATACTGGGATTTAAGGGATTCTAGCTATGAGCATCTACAACAATCCTAAAGGACCTTTCAGGTCTCTACCCGCCCTTAATCCCTTAATCTAAGAGGCACAACTAGACTACCTTAATTCATTCACAATCTCAGATGCAATAACATAAACTTTAATCATCCATCTATTCAAACAAGGGTTAGCTTAACAAAGAGAATCAACACACTAATCTCACTAACCTGTATCATCTCTCGACCCGTTAATCCTGCTCATCCTTCCTGGCTGGGTGAATCTCCTCACTTCATTGGCTGGTTGGACGATTTTCCTTAAGAGGGCTGCTCCTTCCCCAATTCGAATTGGGGCAAATTGGGGCAGATCCTCCAGCTTTATTAAACTCCAATTTGGCAAGTTCTTCCTAGCCAATCGAATTTGGGTAGGTGGGATTACTATTCCTAATTAACTAATTAATTAACTGATTAGTTAGGCTTTAATTAATTAATTAGTTAGTTAAATCTTTAATGTTTTTAAGTGACAATTTAACATAGCTAAATATCCTTAATGAATAATTAACAGCACCTTTGTGTTCTTCATTATTTATTTGTGACGTGGCATGTATTTATACCCGTATAAGTACCTGGAACGTCACAGATATCACTCCTCCAGGGGACAGAAAATGCATCACTTACCACCGATACAAAAAGGGTAAGTTCCGTCCCCACACTGTGCTTCAGGATCAGAGGAAAACTCCTGCAAAAGACTGACCTCCTATAGATGAAGTCCCAAAGCTACTCATACTACTGAAGTTTGAGTCGGTGGGGGAGTTGTGTTAACATTGACTCCTAGTCAATGTTATACAAAGGCCCAACCTCTTATGGGTGATCATCAGGCAGATGAAGGGAGCGGTCATGCCACGGGCAGCCAAACACGATGACATAAAAGTGCTTGAGCAAGTTTTCTCCTGCTTCCTCCAAAAGTCTGCACCACCACATTGTGGCACCTCCGTCTGTGCTCCGGGTTCTCTACTCTCCCGAGCCATGTTGGCGGGGTCCGCCGGTGTGTGGAGAGGCATGGTGCGGGGCCTCTGCTGGGTCCCATATGCAAAACCCTATCAATAAGCCCTCGAGAAAGGGCTTTGGCAAATGTAAAGCTCACTAAATCGCTCCCACAAAGTATCCCACGAATAAAGAAGAAAATGAATCGGTGCACCATCATTGTACTTATACAACATCAACACGAAAATGCTCTCATAAAATGAATGAAATAAGGTATTCTTAAGAGATGACAAAGCGTCGACGAGAAGCAAACGCAGAACATTACAATAAGCAGTGATCTCTAGAGGTGTGCAATACTCATCCATCTCTAAAATCCCTATTGGATCGTTAGGATCGATCGCATGCTTCTATAATATTTTTTAATAAAGGCGGGTTTTCAAAGTGATGCTTCTGTCCAACCCTTATATAACACCATTTGGAGGCAAATCCCTATATACAAAAGAAGTTAGAGGTTACTCATTTGAAATTCTGTATACAAATATGTTGACTGAGAAGCACTCTAGAGACAATTATAGGAGTCACTTGATTCCAGAGTTGGTAAGACAGGTATAATGCCTATTTTATCAACATCAGTATGTCCCAAAATTTTAAAAGAGCCAATCCGAGACTGTTGATCAAAAGATCATGCAGAAAGACCAGATTTCATCATAATTTGATGAGTTATGCATACACCTAGAAGAGACTTCTATTCAGTTCAATTAAATTCTCATTATAGTAAATGTGGATGTACCTCTCGATGCAAAAATTACGTCTCTCTGAGAGTTTTTCCTGCCAAGCTGTGTAATACATATTATAACTTGCGGAAAAGGAAATGTTCCAATTTGTTAAATTCGAACTTCCAATTTAGTTTCTAGGAGAATTCTAAACAGCACAGAAGAATGGTACCAGCTACCAACTAGGCAATAGGTCGAGAGCTTCTTCTTTAATTGTAATCTACCATAAGTTCATATTCAAAAAATGTGCTCGGGCAGGAACACTCAACATCCATTTCTAGGTCTTAAGATTCTGGTCTTCTTCTCTTTTGTGTTGGTGATAAGTAGCGTATAAGTTGGTTGACAAGATTTGGTACATCTTGACTGGCATAAAATTTCTTTAGGATAGGCTTGAACACAAAATTGAACCTCGCAGATTCTGATTCTCCATCCTAATATCAATGTTTGAAAGAATACCTGTAGTTCTACATGCTCGAGCAATTTCTTCAATTATCTTCAAAAAATTATGCTACTGGGAAAAGGGCCTGAAGTAGAAACGTGGCTCCTATGTGGACAAATAACCCACGTAAGCAGCCAGCTGGAAATACATCCATAACTTTCGAACGAGGATAACCCGGCTATGGATATGGCGACTATGGCTATAGCAGGCGCCTCTCTTACCCGCCTCACCTCCACCTCAACGGCAACCAATTCTTGTGTAGCTCACCGGAGTATCCATTCGTCCTTTCTTTCTGCTTCGGGCTCATCGGCATCCTCCAGCATTACAGGCATGTATCTCTTGTTCTGTTTATACTTCCATACCCTATGTATCTCTTATCGACATTGTTGTATGCTTACTGATTCAGCTTGTTCTGTTAATAATGCAATAGTTCATTTACTTCTAACATCTGATTGTGTAATGCATTTCCTATTGAGGTATGCTATGTTGCTGATATCAGCAAGAAACTTCATTGTGTCGTTAGAGATGCTGCATTATCCACTTTCTGTCTCTTGTATATTGACCATATTGGGTTGATTAGGAAATAAATCACAGTTCAGTAGATAATTCTATATTACATTAACTATGTCTGATCCAGGGTTGTGATTTGCTGTGGCATTCGTGGGCTTTCTCTTGGGTGGTTCATAATGGAATTGAAGAATCATTTCATGTCTGTAGTTCAAAGTTGTAATTATAGTGCTTTTCTTAAGGGGTTATGAGATCTTTTTTAGAGTTCTCAACAATATCTTCTCGTCTAGGTGCCAATGGTTACCTGGGCACAGTATTGCAGGTTAATCAATCTAGCATGCAAAAAGTTGACTGCAGATATGGTGCCTCAGTTTTGAAAGTCGAAGCTGCCAAAAGAGTAGGGCTGAACCGAGGCGTGGCCCTAAATGCAACGCTTATCGCTCAGGAAGGAAATGAACAGCAAGTTGCTGAATTATGCAAGAGCATCGTAGATTGGGCGCTTGAAAAACAGGTATTCTTCTTGTTCTTCATTTCACGTGCATTTGAACCACCTCTCAAATTCTACTATTTCATGATTATTATCATTAGAGATCTAAGCAAGAAGAATTGTTATTGTTACATTTTGAACGTTGCCAATTTTGTTATCTGGTGGTTGTGCAGAAGGACAAAAAGTCAGGCATTGTAGCATTTGAATGCAGCTCAGATCTCTTTGAGAGCAATGTGTTCCATTTCTGGGAGCGCTATTCCAACTTCTTGCATATGAATGATGTCAGAGCTTCACCGGAGCATGTAAAATTCATGAACGCTGTAGGTTGCACCATATGAGTGTTCTTTAGAATTATTATCTTGTACTAATTTTTCTTTTGGATGATTTCTAATTATAATTTGCAGGTTAGACCTTTATTGAAACAACCTGTAGGACTAGCAGCATATGAGTACAAAGATGGTAAAATTGGCAACTGCTGCATAGGAATAGGTATGCAATTTTCAATTTTCTTGTCTCCTATCCTTGCTATCCAGGAAACTTTGGATATATGGTTCCAAGTTCAAGCTAAAACTTTCAAATGGTTTTCCCTTCTATTATAGTTGTTTGCCCATCTACATAAATGTAGATACCTAATCAAGAAATTGTCTTTGTTTCACCATCTTTGTACTCATATGCCGCTAGTCCTACAGGTTGTTCTCGTCGGTAATTCAGATTGATTATGATTTTGATACAGGACCAAAAGGAGAAGGAGGATTGGATGATGCAACTGGCCAAAATAAAGGTGCTGCTGGTGCCAGCTACAAGCAACAGTCAAGCACTGTTGCTCCTGGAGATGCTGCAGATGAAGAAAAGTATACTTGGGGCTTAAAAGAAGCAATAGCAAAAACTGCAAAGAAAAGTCCAGATTCAGAAAAGGAGCTTGAAAATAAAGATAAGCAGAAGTCAGAAGGATGGGACTTCAAAAAGCTATTTGGAGTCGGTAAAAAATGACTGCAATTGTATAAGGTGAATGGAAATGTCCATTGTTCTTTTGCTTCTTGCGCAGGGGCGGTGTTTTGTTTTGTAAATCATTGGAGTATTTCAAATCTAAGCCCTTGATTTTCCACCTGACACCCACATATACTTCTCTCTGCCCAATAAGTATGAACATAGATATAGAAGCAAGCAGTACAACATTACCTACCATTCAACATTTTAAAAGCTTGAATCAAAGGCTTACATTAGAAACTCCTTGATAAGAGACAGGCATTCGAGTCTCTCTTTTATCACAATCACCAAAGTAGTTGAGATTGATGAAATGAAGTTTGAAAAATGAAGTATTCCAAGGACAATGGGTGTTTGATGGACTTGGGTGTTTGATGGACTGTAACGTGATTCTAAGAAGCTTGTACATAATCAAACAAAAGGAACTTTAGGTAGGTAACTTTAGGTAATGTAATAATAGGGGGGTGGCTATTACTGTCAATTACGACACTATCTTAATGCTATAACTTCCTACTCTAAAAAATACATCCACCATTGTAAACATAACAAACAAAAAACATGGGCCAATGGACTGGGGAAGCTATTACGCCATGCTCGGCCTGGCTCGCCAAGTCGTTATAGGGCGTAATGGCCTCCCCCGGGCTATTACCACTTAAATAATTTACGGTGATTCTCGGGCTGGTGCTGATTTATAGTTTTTATCAGAACTATATCTGTGAACATTGGACATTTGAAGAGTTCAATCACCGGTATGCAATATCAATAGAATTTAGCCCACTTGGGATACTGTTGGAAAGATCCTTTCCTATTTTTTGGAGTATGTAATAAGGAAGAGAACTATTGTGAAAAGATGCATTCAATGCTCATGTTGGATGCATAATAAAGGTGCTTAAAATGGACAACTTGGGTGTCTAGCAGTGTCTATTTCACATCTGTGAAGGGGGAAAAGGATTTTCAAGCAATTAGTTTAGATTCATGTTGTTTATAGTGGCCTCATTCACATAGGTGTGCTTTCTCAACTTCTGCATCCAACATAACTGAAATAACCTTCAAGAGAAACTAGTAGTAAGGCGTGCTTGAGGCAAGGGGTGAATTGGGTTGAAGGGAAGGTGAAAGATGTGACATGGTCCACGAAGAGGCCTATGGAAGAGGAAGCAAAAGTTACACCAAGGGAACTAATATCTTGGTAGACTTTTACTTGTCAAGTTTGGGGTGAGGATAATCTTACCCTGGTTTCGGTGATCCCGGAGGTGGAAAATCCGGCCTCCGGTGTCCCCAACCATTCTCGACGGATTCCATTACGGGGGCCCCCGTTATACCGTACTGACACATGTCAGTACACCTGCAGCAATCTTGGCCGTCCGCGATTTCGCCGCATCCTGGCCGTCCGCCGGCCTCCCGTCCTCTGGTATCACTAAAAAGTGACGGGCGAAACCCGCCTCCGGGATCACCACCCTGACGATTCCGGGGAGGGGGATCACCATGTCCCGGCTGATAACAGGGAAGTTATCAGCCCTCCCGAGATCCCGCACTCCGGGATCCCCAACGCCCGGCATCCGCGATACTGACCGCATGTATCAC